>CALNHX010002903.1:0-164361 GCA_940337035.1 Agriotes lineatus | reverse complement strand
TTAAAGCCAAGGTGCTAACACAAGAACAAAGAAGGTGTCTGTTCTGCGAGATTGACATGAGGAAATTGCTGAATCAGATAAACTGAAAAATGCTGGGTGGTTAAACTGTACCAGTGGAGCAAATCTGACCTCTAAACTTAAAGCTGTACAGAATAAATCACACGTATTTGTACCTAAAATGTATCCACAAACTACTGTATAAAATATTTATTTACATTTTTTCAAAACATTTTGAACCTGAGAATCTTGTAAAAATTTCAAAATTAGATTTTTAATCTCAAAGTTTATCGTGGGAATCGTGTAAAATACCAAAATTAGTCTTTTAGCCCCAAAAATTTATCGTCGAACACTTGTAAAAATTTTAAAATTAGACTTTTAGCCCCAAGATTCATCGTGGGAACCTTGTTTTTCCATGTTTGAATTTTTTTTTCCAAAAATTAGACTTTTAGCACTAAAATTGCCAAGGCGAGGCCAATGACCTTGACCCCGGCTAGGCCTCGCCTTTGACTCCGGCTAAGCCCGCGACGGTGACCCCGGCCAGGCCAACGACCTTGACAAATATGGGCAAAAACCTTCAAAATTAGACTTTTAGCCCCAAAATTTATCGTGGGCCGGCAAGGACATTACGAATTTCGATGGTTACCATTCGGACAAAGGTATGGTGCGGCGACAATGTGCCCGTTACAGCTTCCCCCCCACATTTGAGCCAGAACCCCTCTAGATACACTATTTGCGTGTTCTTTTCTTAAGCAGCGAGCGACAAAATACTTGGCGCTGGTCTTCCATAGCAACGAGCGGCAAACCAATTTGATGCTTGCTCCTCAAAAAACGTCAATTTTGAGTTGACAAAAGCGAGCGCAAAAGTCTACCTTGAATAACAGTTGTGGAAAATGTAATTATCAAGTTCTTTCGAACAAAAATATTAATTACCAATTATAATGACCGTGCTTTGAAAGATAATTTAATTTTAAGACAAACCAACAAAAGGAATTTAGTTAGTAAGTTAATTACAAGTAATTAATTACTGCCCAGCTTTGACTAAACCATACATTTTTCTCGTATATGGGAGTCACCTTTCTAGTTTCAAACATTATTAATGTTTGTAATGGTTCATTTACAGTCTTGTCTTTTTATGCACCGAATGTCAGAATAATATTAGTTCACAATTCATTTATATTGCAAATTATACCTTATTCAGATTGATTAGATAAATAATAATGTAACGTTAGTTACATAATATTATTAGATTTTAATTAATAAACAAAACTGGCAACATAAATCATGATTAACATAAGACTAAAATTACTTCGACACGAAGTGTACGAAGTATTGAAATTCCCTCATATCGAAAACCACTCTGAGTCAAATATCTCTAAAATTCTAGCCAACCGACTAATGAACCCAGTATATCAAATCTCCGTCTCGGCGGTGCGGATCTTTTGGTGAATATCCCAGCCCACTAGATCAATCCCCCGTATTGGGGGGTGCCTAAACGTGTTGTGCGGGGGATGTATGTTCGTATGTGTACACGATTCCGGTCGCCAGGAACCTTCCTGAAGTCTTGGATCGTTTTCATACGATAGGTCCTCCGAAAATGAAGGCAACATCAACTTTTGAGCTATGGTCGTCGGCAAAAAAAAATAGTTTTTTTGTTTTTTTGTTTTTTTTTGATAAATAACTGGTTCATAGCATTTCATTGTATTAGCGAAACGGAGTGATGCTGAGTATCGAAGTATTCTTGGAAAGCACGGAAGGGCGCTTTTCTTGGGTGGGGGGTACCGTATATTTATAGTTACTTTTTTTTGTAAAACGTTATTTTATGGTAATCTTTGTAACAGCAGGTAGAATAGTAAATAAAGGCATTTACAAATAGATGAATAAAGGATCATTTTAATACAAGAAGTATTATTTAAATATAAAAATTGTATAAAAAATGCCACCATGTAACTTGACTAACTAAGCGGGAAGCTAGGGAATAAGATGAGTTTAAAAATAATAAACTAAATTTTGATTATACGGCCGCCAAACACATAGCTTCACCAATCAGATAAACAATTCTCCGAATATAAACAGGGAACGTCGGATGAGCTAAGACAACTTTGAAATATAACGCATAAATCGACATGAAAGTTCCAAATTAAGTCTTAACGAGCATCAGCTCAGCAGTTAGGGACACTTTTATGAGACGAGATGCACATTGGACTTTAGACGCCAAACCTTCAAACCTTAAAGTCAACAGATAACTGATCTCGTTAATCCTCATATTTCTTTCAGGACAACAAAACTCAACGAGTAAACGCAGGTAGCAGTCTCTAACATAAGCAAAACTGTTATTTCACGATAACCGTACCGGAAATTAGGATTCATATGTTTTTTATCTTTGTATAGCAATTAAGTATATTTAGGGTAACTAAGATGAGCCATAACTTTAAGGATACGCCCCAACTATAAGCTAAGGTAAAAATATGAGCACTAAATTTCCAAACATCCGTAACAATAGGAGAGGAATGCAACGTAACACATATTAGATTGGATGAGAAATGAAAGAACACTTAACTAGGATGACCAACATTCGACTTGTAAAAATAGCAAAAGGGCAGTACATGTGCAAATGAATTTTTCTGTCAACCGGCGAGGTTCTAGAGTACCGTCAGACGTAGTCGTAGCTTCCTTTCTGATTCACCCTAGAGGAGAATCCCAACCAGGGTATTTGTCGAATGTTAACAACAACAGTTTGACACTAAACTAAACAAACGCAGCCATTCGGTGCTGTTATGTTTAAATTTAAAATCGCCCGTTCCAAACCACAGCGTTCAGCGCTGGGAGAATATTCTTCAGCGACCCTATCGAGGGCTACCAGGTACCTATACCAAACATACTCCACGTATGGTTGGCTGCAGATCTCCTAGTTGCAGCTTCGCCTTAATCCGATCCGAATGAATTCTTATTTGTCGTTTTTAATCTGTAAATAGCAAAAGACCAACAGCCAAGAGGCCTAAGAAGTATTGGACGTCCTTATAAAAGATAAAGGAATAGGAGTTACACTATACGTCTATTTAATTGCAATACTGTTACGTATGTAGCTGGGCGAAGAGTAGCTGTTCTGAAGGCAATAGCTTTGATAATGAGATTTTAACCATTAGTTTAAGAATAATTATGAAAGAAATTTTAAAAAGTAAAATTCGGCAACTTCATTCCATATAGGAACATGGCCTGAGGCAAGGCGAGTCAGGGTCGCCGAAATATCTCTTTCCGAAACCCAGTCAATCTGGCACACGTTAAAGTTCTACTGGGTGATGTGGTTAGCATCACACCGTCGACGACTGCCTTACTTTCCCTACTTCCACAACTGTGGGAAAGAAACTATACATCAGTTTTTTTTTTCAACATGAAATAAAACGTTTAAAATACAGAGTGAGTATTAAAGAGTGAAAAAAGAGCGGGAAATTTTGAATGAAATCCTAGTAATTTTTTGCTTTTATGTTTCCCGCAGGTTTATCACCCCAACTTTCTGGTTACATGTCATTGGTGGCACTGTAAATCGATGTCAAATTTCAGGTTAGTTTTTTGCGTCAGTTTTCACACAAACTGACGCAAAACCTAACCTGTTAACCATATATCTAATACTTACTATATTGCTAGCGGCTATGAGTGGGAAACGCACGAAGGAAGTGAGACAGACAGCCAACTCTTCAATGTATAATGGTGAGCTGTGCGCAAGCGCGGCGTTGTCCAAGTTTAAAATTCGCTTCTAAAGGCGGAGTTCGAATTCTCACGCATGCGCACGAGACACGTTATACTGTAAGTGAAACTATGTCGGCGCCATAATTTTTTCCAGCGTTCCGAGGCCCTACTAGCAATATATGTGTATTATATATATGCTGTTAACCTCGAATTTGACATACACTTACAGTGCCACCCATGGTGTAAAGAATACAACGTGAAACGCTCCCGGGATGAGCAATCGTTCAGAAAGTAGAGGGGAGATGTCAACCAATCCCCGATGGTCCTGCTCAGGAAATCCATCACGGCCGCGATCATGGTGTAACCATGGTTGCGATCGTATATTGTTGCTGGCACTGTCAGTCGATGTCAAATTCGAGGTTAGCAGGTTACGTTTTGCGGCAATCTGACACCAATTGACGCAAAACCTAACCTCGAATTTGACATCGACAGCGTCTTCAACAATACACTTCAGTACTACCAATGGTGCCATTTGTGGGACCATGTCCTATTGGTTGAATTTGAGGTCCGCCCAGATTCTGCGGAACGTTACACATAGTATTCTTTACACCATGGTGCCACCAATGACATGTAAACAGAAAGTTGGGTGATACACCTGCCAGAAACATAAACGCAAAAAATAAATACGGTTTAATTCAAAATTTCCCGCTCTTTCCTCACTCTGTATATTTAGATCTGTCATACCTTCTTTTTGTGTTAGTTTAAGAGTCAGGTTTAGACGACCTTTATTATATTTTTCTCAAATTTGGCTGCCACCAGTGAGTCCGTTTAGTTTATTAGCAGTAATTTAAATAAATTTAATACGTTATAAGTACGTCAATAGAAATTGAATTAAAATGTGTGGAACCTAGGTTTTGCACTAAATATTGAGTTTACGATATATTTTTAAACAACTGTCTCTTTAATTGCATAACTAACAATTTGTAAATAAAAATAAATTCGTGTAAAGGAAAATAATCTTGTAGTATATTTACTTGTGTTTCTGCAGAAGTACCATATGTTGCTTTAGTCGTTTTATGTTTGAACATAACTACTACCGACAATTCAACGTCATATACTACGCTTCTTTGGTCACGTAATACGACGAAGCGGGATGGAAAAACTGTGCATACAAGGCAAAGTTGATGGTAAAAGAAGAAGGGGTCGGTCACCCGTGAGATTTATAGATCAAATAAAATCTCTCACTAATCTATCTATGGCCAACGTAATGAGAACAGCGGAAGACAGGGAAACATGGCGGACGGTTATCAACTCCGAGTAACATGAGGGGTCACGATACTCGAAATCGAGTTACGACCAAGAAGAAGAAGATAACTCATTCCAAAAATACAACCAGAAGAGATAAATTAAAAATTTGTTAAATTAAAATGACTTCCAAATTAAGCTAAATCTTGAAGGCCATTCTTAATGCGTTTTAAATTATTTCATTCATCTAATCTATGTGGAAAGTTTAAGCATTTAATCTTGAAGATCAAATTTGCTTTGATGTATTTATTAAAATTCATAGTTCTTGCGTAAGACTGTTAAACTCTGTTAAAACAGATGGTTTCATGCTTCGTTCTGATTGGTAAGTGTGTATGTTTCGTTTTATTATTTCTTGAATCAGCGTTGACTTGATAAAAATTAAGCCGAAGATGGAAAAGTTCACATTGAGCAATTAAGAAAAAAAATCCATTTACTTGTACAATTTACAATTTAACCGATTTGAGATTTTACGACAGTCACAGATGTGGAAAATATGTTTTCAGAAATCTATCAAGGCAAAACATTGTGACACAAACCGCCAACATATTTAACATAATAAAGAATAATTAAAAAATGTATGTCCATTTGAGGAATAATAGCGTTTTGCATATTAAAAGCCGAGGTCAACTTTCAACCGAGAATTACAAAAATTGATAATGTTGCTGCCACTTTTATTCAAATTAAATTGAAATATCCTCAGGCGTAAGACTAAGATTTTGCGTTTATCGAAGACAATTAGGAGACGTTAATTTTATTAAATAGCAGCACATTGTTTGCAAAATGGCGAAATTTAAGTACCTACTTAATTAAACCCAGGCTTGGCATACGACAAACTAAACGAGCTATTTTTTACAAAAAACAAGAAAATGTTACCTTTATTGAAAAATAAAGAGGGGAGAAATTGTGTGTGAATGTAAGGAAAATAAGTTTTGTATGAACCAATATAGCTGTTTTAAAAAGTTCAAGATGTTAGAATAGATGGGGCTCTTTTATGAGCACTAAATAAAACTGAGTAGCAGCAGGTTTTAGTCACATTTTATTTAATTGAATTAAATATAGCTTGCCAGAAATGAAGATCATCCAATTATAACATTATAATAAAATATTTCAGTTACCTATTTTTAATTTTATTAGAAATATAAATCGTTTGTCATCTATATTACTGTAAGTAGTCTCAAGGTCAGTGATATAATGGACTAATAATTATGGAGTAGAGAAAAATAGGGTTATTATTGACTAGTATGTATGTTAGTTAATAATACAAGTAAAAATACGGGCAATCATATGTTTTCCAAAGTTCTTAATACATATGTATTTTTATTATGGGATCTATCATTTGTTTCATTTTAACTACAGCTTACATATTTTAGATTGAAGCGCGATGAAAATCGGAACTAATGTTAGAATCTAGTAACTTCCAAGTTTTGTATTGGTAACGCTTTTGACATCGATCATATTGACATTAAATTGTTAATCTTATTTAAGCTAAATGACAGAATAAATCAGAGGCATACACAACATTGTAGTATGGTGCATTTCAAAACTGAATTAACAACACACACTAAAATGGCAACAATTACAATAGCAATAACAAAATAACAGAATAAACAAAATCAACAGCAACAGCAATTTTCACACTTTAAAACACAAAGAATCTGTCATATGACGTTAGTCACTTCGTAAACGAAATCCTTCTACCCGCCGCTACTGATTACTTGTTCTTTAAAATATAACCAAACTTTATATGTTTGACAATTACTTCTTTCCACATACTGGCAATTCAGTGAAATCAAATATGACAACAGCGCCTTTCATGGCCTATCTTGAGAGTCAATCTGGATTCTGTAAGCTGTACATGCTGAAAATTACTATAAATCGAAGTTAAATCTTTATGGAATAAAATCAAATCCATTATGACTTCCCAAACTTTACAAAAATCTGTTGCTCAGCATTGAATTACGTTTTCCTTGAATATTATGTTTCACTTGGCGTTAGTAGATCCAAAGAGCGATTCAAAAGTTTTCTTTGAGATTGACAATTTTTCTAAACCAAAGGTAGCCAATAAAGTCTGGTATTAAAAAACTGTACATCGAAAATTTCATAGAAAAATATTTCTGCTTTGATAGACTATCATTGCATAAACCTACTTTTATAGTTATTGTATAACAAAAGAAAGAAACTAACAGAACGGACGACATAAAAGAGACAGAGAAATAAATATTACTAGGGGCAACAACAAGCCCCTGGATTCGGTGTTAAGCATCCTGACCGCTGATCCAAGGGTCGGGAGATCGATCTACCGGTGAGGTGTTTAAAACATTTTAAAAATCGGCATCTGCAGAATGCCATATTTCTGAAGAAATGTAAAACTGTGGGTCGCATGTTATTACGATGTGTAGCATGTAAAGGATTCCTTGCTAAAATTAGAACTCCTAAGTAAAGAGGTAAAGGTTCAAGGTAATTTGAATCCCCCCAACTGTGGGCGGGATGCTATAGTGACCTTGCGTCCCTCTTCGGTAAAGAACGGGAATTATAGGACAGGTGAGAGAAAGGATGGGTGGAGCATGGAAGAAAGGCCAGGAAAGGTGGAGAAATACTGCCCCAGCATTTTTCTCATAGAAAGTACTCTGTTGACTCAGGAAAACCAACTAAAAACCTGAATCAGAGCAGACGGTCGCCGGAATCGAACCCATGACGACCCGTTAAGTAAACCTGCTAACCAACTCCTTAGTCTCGGCAAAATTCCAGTAGAACTCTGACCATATGACCATAGCAGGCCGTTGCTAAGGTACCTGGTACTTCGCATACTTAGACTTTGCCCACAAAAATTATAACAACAACAACAACAAGGTAATAAGATCTCCAGGGTATCACGGAAGGAAAGAGGTCTCCCAACTACTACAAAAATTATTGATATGCTCGTAGATTTAAAAAACAACTCAATGGGATAAATAGCCTAAGAGAGAAAACGACAAAATAATAGAAGTGGTAGAAGAAAAACCATCGACTGAACAGGAGAGTAGAGTGGTTAGAATACAAACTAGAGAGGTAGAGAAAGACAAACGTCAAAAAACATAGTAATACATGGATACGAGATCAAAAATACAGGCATAAAAAAGGAAGTGGAGGAGTTTATAAAAAAATAACTAAAGGTAGAAGGTATACAATATCAAGAACGATTACAGTGAGACGATTATCATAGCTCAATCGCAAAGTCTCGAGAAGAAAATAGAGGCGATGAAGAAAAAAAATTAATTGAAGAATAATATTTATTGAGAGCTATATGACTAAGGAAGAAAAAAAATGCAGTGTAATATAATATAAGAACATGGAGTGTGAGGGGTATAAAAGCAACATATGTAGAAAAAGTCAAAGAAAATGCGAGAACTGACATAAAATATATGGGGATAATAGAGACAAAAACTTTGTAAAGAGATTTACCCGGAACTTTACCTGCAAAAGCGCATCACGTAGGAGTAAAAATATCTTAACGTTTCTAATAATACTGTGGCATTTGCATCTGTACTAAATGTAATTTATGCATAAATAAAACTGCAACAGCCTATAAATTCTTGATTTTCTTCTTCCGATCGTTAGAAGAATTTCGCTGTTGGCGTGATTTACACGTTGAGTTACCGTGCTCTTTCGCTTTTTATCTTGATGAAGCCCCTTAAGAAATTGCGCGAAACGTTGAGTTCTTCGACCTCAATAATGACCCGGTGCAATTCCGGAAGTCGTTTGTTACTTAATGACAATGGCAGTGAAAGCCTCCGAAAGCATTATTATTTGGAACGTTAAGATATTCTTACATTTAGTTCCCTTTGATTTTTCCAACAACTACTACTTCCGAGGAAAATTTTGAGTAAAGCCCTTTACAGACCTTTTTTGTACACATTTGCTTACTTCAAATACTACCTGATAGTCAACCCAGAGCGGTAACCACTGGTACTAGGAACTTAACATTTGAGTGAAAGGTTCAATTTGTTACGTAAGGTAGTGCTAAGAAGGGAGTTTTTGAAATTCGACCCATAAGGGGGTGAAAAGGGGTAAAATGTGTTTTCACGAATTTCTCAATGTCTGTTAGGCCCGATAAAATATAGACTTGGTGTTTGTTGTTAAAGATTGCCAATGCAAATGCCTAGAAACGCGTTTCAAGATTTTGCCCTAATCAACCTCTAAAGGTGAAAATCTGTATTCGAGGTGAATTAAAGGACCCATCGTATCTCCTATGTTAATTGAGTTAAAACATTCTTTTTTTGGCATATAGGTGTATTTTTAAAATATTTAGAAAGTGGTTTGAGGAATTATAAAATTTTACCCCTAAAGGGGCGAAAATGGGTAAACTGTGTTTTCACGAATTCCTCAATATATCTTAGAGCCGATAAGATCCCGACTTGGTGTTTACTTGCATAGGTATCCAATACAAATGTCTAAAATCACATTTCAAGATTTTACCCTAATCAACCTCTAAAGGTGAAAATCTGGATTCGAGGTGAATTAAAGGATCCATCGTATATCCTATGTTAATTGAGTTAAAACATTCTTTTTTGGCATATAGGTGTATTTTTAAAATATTGAGAAAGTGGTTTGAGGAATTATAAAATTTTACCCCTAAAGGGGCGAAAATGGGTAAACTGTGTTTTCACGAATTCCTCAATATATCTTAGAGCCGATAAGATACCGACTTGGTGTTTGCTTGCATAGGTATCCAATACAAATGTCTAAAATCACATTTCAAGATTTTATCTTAATCAACCTCTAAAGGTGAAAATCTGGATTCGAGGTGAATTAAAGGACCCATCGTATCTCCTATGTTAACTGAGTTAAAACATTCTTTTTTTGGCATATAGGTGTATTTTTAAAATATTTAGAAAGTGGTTTGAGGAATTATAAAATTTTACCCCTAAAGGGGCGAAAATGGGTAAACTGTGTTTTCACGAATTCCTCAATATATCTTAGAGCCGATAAGATACCGACTTGGTGTTTGCTTGCATAGGTATCCAATACAAATGTCTAAAATCACATTTCAAGATTTTGCCCTAATCAACCTCTAAAGGTGAAAATCTGGATTCGAGGTGAATTAAAGGATCCATCGTATATCCTATGTTAATTGAGTTAAAACATTCTTTTTTGGCATATAGGTGAATTTTTAAAATATTTAGAAAGTGGTTTGAGGAATTATAAAATTTTACCCCTAAAGGGGCGAAAATGGGTAAACTGTGTTTTCACGAATTCCTCAATATATCTTAGAGCCGATAAGATACCGACTTGGTGTTTGCTTGCATAGGTATCCAATACAAATGTCTAAAATCACATTTCAAGATTTTATCTTAATCAACCTCTAAAGGTGAAAATCTGGATTCGAGGTGAATTAAAGGACCCATCGTATCTCCTATGTTAATTGAGTTAAAACATTCTTTTTTTGGCATATAGGTGTATTTTTAAAATATTTAGAAAGTGGTTTGAGGAATTATAAAATTTTACCCCTAAAGGGGCGAAAATGGGTAAACTGTGTTTTCACGAATTCCTCAATATATCTTAGAGCCGATAAGATACCGACTTGGTGTTTGCTTGCATAGGTATCCAATACAAATGTCTAAAATCACATTTCAAGATTTTGCCCTAATCAACCTCTAAAGGGGAAAATCTGGATTCGAGGTGAATTAAAGGACCCATCGTATATCCTATGTTTATTGAGTTAAAACATTCCTTTTTGGCATATAGGTGTATTTTTAAAATATTTAGAAAGTGGTTTGAGGAATTATAAAATTTTACCTCTAAAAGGGTGAAAATGGGTAGACTGTGTTTTCACGAATTCCTCAATATGTCTTAGAGCCGATAAGATACCGACTTGCTATTTGCTTGCATAGGTATCCAATACAAATGTCTAAAATCACATTTCAAGATTTTGCCCTAATCAACCTCTAAAGGTGAAAATCTGGATTCCAGGTGAATTAAAGGACCCATCGTATCTCCTATATTTATTGAGTTAAAACATTCTTTTTCGGCATATAGGTGTATTTTTAAAATATTTAGAAAGTGGTTTGAGGAATTATAAAATTTTACCCCTAAAGGGGCGAAAATGGGTAAACTGTGTTTTCACGAATTCCTCAATATATCTTAGAGCCGATAAGATACCGACTTGGTGTTTGCTTGCATAGGTATCCAATACAAATGTCTAAAATCACATTTCAAGATTTTACCCTAATCAACCTCTAAAGGTGAAAATCTGGATTCGAGGTGAATTAAAGGACCCATCGTATCTCCTATGTTAATTGAGTTAAAACATTCTTTTTTTGGCATATAGGTGTATTTTTAAAATATTTAGAAAGTGGTTTGAGGAATTATAAAATTTTACCCCTAAAGGGGCGAAAATGGGTAAACTGTGTTTTCACGAATTCCTCAATATATCTTAGAGCCGATAAGATACCGACTTGGTGTTTGCTTGCATAGGTATCCAATACAAATGTCTAAAATCACATTTCAAGATTTTGCCCTAATCAACCTCTAAAGGTGAAAATCTGGATTCGAGGTGAATTAAAGGACCCATCGTATATCCTATGTTTATTGAGTTAAAACATTCCTTTTTGGCATATAGGTGTATTTTTAAAATATTTAGAAAGTGGTTTGAGGAATTATAAAATTTTACCTCTAAAAGGGTGAAAATGGGTAAACTGTGTTTTCACGAATTCCTCAATATGTCTTAGAGCCGATAAGATACCGACTTGCTATTTGCTTGCATAGGTATCCAATACAAATGTCTAAAATCACATTTCAAGATTTTGCCCTAATCAACCTCTAAAGGTGAAAATCTGGATTCCAGGTGAATTAAAGGACCCATCGTATCTCCTATATTTATTGAGTTAAAACATTCTTTTTCGGCATATAGGTGTATTTTTAAAATATTTAGAAAGTGGTTTGAGGAATTATGAAAGTTTATCTCTAAAGGGGTGAAAATGGGTAAACCGTGTTTTCACGAATTCCTCAATATATCTTAGAGCCGATAAGATAACGACTTGCTGTTTGCTTACATAGGTATCCAATACAAATGTCTAAAATAACATTTCAAGATTTTGCCCTAATCAACCCTTAAATGTGCGAATCTGCATCGGGGTAAGTTAAAGAACCCTTCGTATTTTCTATGTTTATTGAGTTAGAACATTCTTTTTTGGTATATAGATGTATTTTATAAATACTGAGAAAGGGGTTTTAGGGGTGTTTTAAAATTTCACCCCAAACTGTAAAAAGGGAAATTGAAAAGGGGTAAAGTGTTTTTCGCTGTGGGTTCGTTGCAGGATAACACGGGCTGAAATAATTTTTTGAAATTCCATCCATAAGGGGTAAATTGCGTTTTCACGAATTATTCAATATTTCTTAGAATAAATTAGGAGGATTTCCGAAATTCTACCCCCAAGTGGTGGAAACGGGTATCTTGCTATCATTTATGAATACTTTTACGTTGTACATAGATCTTTTATTCTTATTGTTATACTGCAACAATAGTTTTATTAATCTATTCAAGGGAAACGACAATTACATGCACTTTTCCAGGAGGTACGTGAAGCATACAAGAGTAATGGAGAACTCTTTTCGAAAAAACATTTCTCTTTTACCTATAATATTGTTTCCAGCGTTTATTGGTTGAGCGTATTAAATGAGTGAGGAAAGGGGAACTCTAGAATTAATTTAAGATTGAGAAGACAGAACATACGTTTGCAATCCGTACGAAGAACGAGTATTTTGATAGTCAGCAATAAAGTTATGATAATCCTTGAAGCTGTCTCACCTGCTAGAATATAGCAGGTTTTCGGATAATTATTTTTTATTTAAATTAGCAAATTAGGAACTGTGGACATTAAGAGGTTAAGAGGTTAAGAGGATTACTTATAATGTAAGAGGAACAAGCAGGATTAGTTAGTGGATTTATTTAAAGAAAGTTTATTATTTTTTGTGTATTTCAATATTCATCCTTGTTGAGCAAACCACAATTCTTTTTACATACACCACCTTTCGTAAGTAAACAATGTTTTATCTTATTTTCCTAACTCTCCCTGTTGAAGAAATTATTTACTGGCCAAGGATTTTATACACTTGCAGTGTGTAATAAATCACTATTTACAGAAGTTATAAAAACATAACAGCAGTTAATTTCCTCACAAAATGTGGACAGATTATTTTTAAACGACTCTAACGACAAAAGCTTGTTTGCAACTGTTCCACGTGTTGACAAACGCAAGTTGTAATTGTATGATTGGAAAATAATCATCTTTACAGAAACAGCGAAGCTTTTTCTAATAAGTTTTTGCGGTTATTATTTGGCTCCCGCCATAGTGCGGCAAACTATAAGCTAAATATAATAACCGAAATACTCTGAGTACCACCCAAATTAAATATAATTTTGGACCAATTGCGTAAATGTATTTACAATATGTTCATACATGATTTGCTACATGCTGGATTATTACAACAAAATTAAAAGTCTAGGTCAATATTCAGAAGTCTATTTTAAATGTACTACACCTGCACGTTTAAAAATGTTTAAAACATTTTCTCCTTAAATTTAAATACAATTTTACTGTATCAAATATATTCTTTCTTCCTAAAATGTCGGTAATAATATCTTTTATTGTAAGTGCAATTCCTAATGGCAATTATTCAATATTTACTATGGAATCAGTATTCCAGAAAAACAACCGATTCAAGATATTGTAATGATATGAATACAGGGTTATAAAAATTTTTTTTTTGTATTCGCTCCCCAAACTGGTTACTTTGGAAACTGTCTAAGATCTTCAAAATAGCCATTTAGAGGCCTTGTACTTAAAGTCGTCATGGCAACGTTTTAGCGGACGCAAACATTAGTTGCCATGACGACTTTAAGTACAAGGCCTCTAAATGGCCATTTTGAGGATCCTAGACAGTTTCCAAAGTAACCAGTTTGGGGAGCGAAAAATACATTTTCGAGCGGCCTCCTAATATAATGCCGCGTTAATGGTAATTGAAACTTCATATTATAATGTTTGGAGAGCTAATACAAAAAAACGTTGTATGCAACACGTCCTCAAATGGCTTTAGAGGACTCATCATCATATTACGGACTCGGCTGCGCTTCGCTCCGCCTCGTCCGGAAATATTACGACTCGTTCCCTAAAGCCTTGCTTTGAGGACTAGTTACATAAAGTACTATTAAAATAGGATTAAGGGATTACAATAGTTGAATATTATAGGGAGGAATTTGAATATGAATTGGGAATATGAATAATGGGTATGTAATTACAAAAGAAAAAGAATTTATAATTGAATAAAATATGACTAATTGAGAAACAGATGCATTCGAATATAATGTAATATCTAATTATGAAATTTGAAGGTAATGACAAATACTTAATCGAAATAGATTATTGCACATAGTAAGTAGAAATAAAAAAATAAAGATATAGTGTATTGGCAGGATAAAATATGATATCGTGAAGGACTTTGTTTTCATTATTAAGATAACAAATTTTGAAAAATGTGAAGCTGTAATTAATTTGGTGTAATTTGAAAGTATGAAATAAACCCTATTTTAAAAGGAAAATGTTTGGAAATTAAGAAGGGTTGATATTAAGACTAAATTTGGGTGGTGAAATAGAAATGGAATTTAATTTAAGAATATGAGATATAAAATGAAGGAAGATAAGTATATGGTGACAAATTAAACTAAAAGCAGGAATAATCTACAAAGGAGAATAAATAGAGAAAAATACTAAGTTTAGTTTATTGAAGAATTACATTTGACATTATATATCAATTGATTTGGATTGCATCGAGCTGTTAGTACGAAAGGAGAGTTCTGAGGGAGAGATCTTGGTGCTGGTCAGTGGAGTAATTTGGAGGAGTGTTTTTGGATGCGGTGTTGGAATTGAGTGACTACAACTGGTGTCTGTTTTGGGTCCATGCTGTGAGGGAGCTTTTGTTCCTGATTCTAGGCAGTTTTGACATATTGGGTGTCATTGGAGGCTTTCGCTGTGTTTGTTGACTGGAGTGGTCGTTGGCGGATTAGAGCAAGTTGGTTAACATCAGGGACATTGGTAAGTTCGAGTGAAATGTGGGTGCTTTTAGGTATTAGGTAAGCACTGAAAGAAAATAAAGACTAAAAAGGTGAATTTATTATTAAGGAATTACTTACTGTTTGATATTGTTATTTGGCGAATATAACGATCTGGTATTTGTCATTGAATTTTCATATTTGTTTGACATATAATTTGACAGAAGTTATTTTTGACTTGTAATAAAATTAAAATCAGAACCAAATTTCAGAATAAGCAATTTAGATAAAAGAAATCCACCCCTTATTTTCAGGAGCTAGCAAAAAGAATAACTATTAATATTCAAATAATATAAACAGAATAATTTAAATTGATAAAAATATAATTTATAAACATATACTAATAGATGACACAAAGTAAGAGCCCGAATAATTTTATTGATACATGCATCAATAAAATTGGCTCATCCCACACAGAATCAAATACAGTCACGAAAATTGCCATAATCTACAGAGTGGAGCTAATTAAATTTAAGAAAAGTAATAAATTTGATAAAATTACAAACGAAATGCAAAATGAGATACGAGTAAAAACTATTGCAAGTATTGAACCAGTATCATCTGTAATTAAAGCAGTGAAACATTAATTTAAAGCAACATTTTAAAGGCCAGCTGTTCGATTTTATACCTGAACAGGAAACCAAAAGTTCCACATTTGCAGACAGACACTTCGTTGTGAAGGCAACTCAATGCTGTTTATATCAACCTGGAGAAGTGCTACATTGAACACTTGGAATAAAAATGTCTTTATTGTTTCATAATTATAAAATAAGAGTGACCGATGAAGAAGTGCTCTTAGAGCACTTCTATTTGATGTTGTTTTGACTTATTTAATTGCAGAAATTAAAATCTCATGAAACCAATATAATTTGAGGAATGAAATCAATAGACGTTTCTGAACTGGTGGAGATAAATTCTAGAACAGAAACAAAACCGAGGCTAGAAAATTAAAGTGAGACTATAAACGTTGTTCTTAAAGCAGACCGAAAACTTTAAATGTCTAATCATAACGGTTTAAAAGTATTACAATGGGCTTCGTGCTGCTGAGAGACTTTTTCACGTCATGAACAGTAATTTGCTAAGAAATAATTAGATGGCGAAATACATTGCGATGCTGAGTGAACATTTTTGCATATAAACCAACAAGTTGAAAAACAAGCTGCAGAAGGCAGATGTATAATACCTTAGAAAAGCGGTAGGTGTACCCATGTGTACCATGGAGAGACTGGTTTGATACATCGATATCAAGAAAAATTTTCTGCGCAGACCCCTAAATAGAAGAGTAGATTCTATTTAACTTCACTTGTTTGCTCATAATATGAAAAATAGAAGTATGTATTGTTTTCGAGTGACATGTTGGTAGAAAGTAAAACGTATTTGACATTTAAAAAGCTCTGTAGGGCATAATTTCCAGTTTATAAACCACGGTCGAAAGGTGGATTACTAAGTAAAGACAAATAAAAATAATATCAAGTTTAGAGGTTCGCTCTGGTCACATACTTGTAATTATGACAATGTCTTGCACAATCCTTGAAAGTAACTACTTTTAACCAGCTGGAACTTCGTCTTTTGGTTTAGAAATGATGGTTCAAATTGGATTAAAACAAGATAGACTTAAATATGATAAAAATAATTGCAAATAAGTTGCCACTGTCATTTGACACCCAAAAAGCAAGCCATCTACAAATATGAGTATTTACAAAGGCTATCTATGCGATACGGTTGGATTATGTACAACATGCTTATTGTTGCCAATTTTTGTCTTTTTTACACCATTTAATCAGTAGCTGATGAGTCCCATTTTCGTCAATGTTAAAGCGTGAGCTATGTGTAAACTGCTACTTTGATCTATTCTTTAGTTGAAACAAAAATGGATAAAATTTTATTTTTTAAGGTGCTCACCCTGTATATATTTGACCTAAAGTATTTTCGATTTTGTGCCAGGTAGACATATAATCTGCATGCAAAATATCGACTTCCTCCAACAAATAGTTTTTGAGCTATGCCGCCAACACACGGACAGACAGACATACAGACAGACATACAGACAGACAAAGATCCAACAAAAAAAGCAATTTAATAATAGTTAGAATTTAGAACACAAATTACATTATTCTGAAGTATTCTTTCGATGAAAGTCATGTATTTGACAGTATTTAACAGAAGCAGCCTATAGTTTTGTTAATTGTAGTCACATCCAACGATTAAAAACAACACATTACGTTTAATACATTTATTAACCAACTTATATTAGAAATATTAACTAACTTTATTAGAAACTAGAAACAGTGATGGATGTGGGAATCAGTGAATTAATGCAATCAAATTAAATAGGGGATATCAACTTGAAGCGTTTAAAATTGCAAACATGTCTGTAACAACCCCCATAAAATACATTAGATGCAAAGATAATAACCAAAGAATCGATTCAACTACATTAAAAAAGTCTCTTATATTTTATTTATCAATGAAAACATGTTTAAAAGTTAGTTGTCAATTCTTCAAAATGAAACCAAGTAATCTTATGTTAAAGCTTCAAGCAATCGTCAAATTTGATGGATTGAGAAGCACTATAAAATATACCACTGTGAAAATCTCGTTAATTATAAGTTAAATTGCAAAATTACTCTACGTATTCGTAATCGAATTACATATGACACATAATTTTGAGATTCTTGTTAATTTAATAATCAACAATCATGCACTTGCACTACACAAATTAAATAAAATTCAGTGTTTAATCGCTCAGGGTCTTCAAGCATTCACTTATGTGGCGTCGCCCAAGTGCGCCAGAAAAAGGATTACTTATAAGTTAGCAAACCGATATGTAAGTTAATCATACAAGAAAAATTATCCCTTTCTTATATTGCCTGTGAACTTTAGGCGTTAACTCAACCACAGACACTCAAGACGTAGTTCGAATGCAACGGCAAGAATGGCCGCTTATTAATGTTGACTTCTCGAACCTCTTTCTTAGAACAGATAAAACAGTTGCACTCAAGATAACTGGATAGCTGTCCCTTGGAACGCCCACAATTTTTTTGTTGTATGTCCCACTTACTTGCATATAGGCAGTAACGTAGATTTTCCCTCTTGTAGAATTATATTCGGTTGCTCAGCTGCTATGTAGTCATATGACTACAAGAGAAATCAAACGCTAAAAAGCTTCAATGGATATAAAGTCCTATTTATTTATCAGAATCTGTCACTTTCAGGTATAACTAACATAAAGTTATAAAGTTGTGCAGCTTCTACTGCAGCAGAAAAATGACAATTGATTCTGCTTTCGGCCTCCAAAAGCTTATATAGGAGACTATGTTTTGTTTATAACATTAAAACAATCGATAAAATAAATCTAATTGTTCGGACAAAAGCGACCTGACAATTTTGAAACCAATGGGGACCGACTAGCAATAGCAAAGTGCAAATTAAATTGATAACTCACAATTACAAATATTTAACTTAAAAATTAGATATCCACCAAATAAATTATGGCGACAATCGTTCTAATGTCACATGACAGAAATTCGAAAACATTAAAGTTTTTTTCTTATATTTATGACACACGTAAAATTAATTTTGTTTAAACTATAGCAATTTTAATATGATCTATTTCCTAGCTCTAACCAAATTTACACAAGCTTTTCATTTCAATTGCAAGAAATATAATAACCAAATCGATTTGACATGTTTGGCACTTTTATAAGTCTTGACCTAAAACCTCTAATAGGCATACAATAGCACTAAATTCGTTTTGTACGTCTCAAGTTACCAATGTATGAACCGTTTTTCTACCTTACGAGACATTTTCAGATGATGATTCACATGGTTAATCAAATATGGCGTACAAAAGAGAATTTGTACCCAGAGCTAAGCTAAGGAACATCAAATACTACATGTAAATAAAAGGTCATCCCAATTTAATGTAACACGATTGAGAAATCATACAGCGTAAACCATCTTATGAACGACCTGTCATATTATCATAAATTCTCATATTTTAAGGTATTATTAGTGCTAAAATCTAACCAGAACTAGCACATTATACCTAACTTATCCTAACAATGTACAATTATTAATATTACTAATAAATAAATTCTTTTTGGTTAAATGTTTGGGGTCACGTAACTTTAGTTAATTCCACATTTAAGTTTCTTGGCAAACTTTCTTATCATAATCATGATAAACACATGATATGTAAAAGTGTTTACAACCCACCTTAATTTAGGTTGCTTTAACTACAAACTTACTTTGAGAGAACATTCAAAATTGCTAAAATGCCATCAAAGAAACTCTAGGAAGAAACGAATCTAAGATCGGAAGGTTCTAAATTCATATAACTTTAATACCCAGAATCGTTGGAGTTGCCGTGAGCTTTTTGTGTACCGTTGTGTTATTGATAATTAGAACTTGTCGTTAATTAAAAACGTTGCTTATTTTTGCCGGTTTGATATGAAATCGTAGTTTCTCAGAATTTGAAATAAAATCAGACGTAATATGACTATGTTGGTCTCTATCCACAGCAATTCATATTATTTTGAGAATTTGAATGTAATAGTTGTTTGTTGCATGGGTAACTGGAATGAATTTTTCTGAATAAGCGTTCGTGTACTATTAATATCTTAATTTTTTTAGGGTGACAAAATGCCCCAAACAACGTCTTGAACAATAGAACCCCGCAAAAACAATTTAGACATTAAGCTGTAAATACAGGGTGTTTAATAAAACCGCGATGCTTCTGGAGGTACTACATTGTAACATAACTAGAAAACGAAAACTACTATAAGGTTTTTGTCTCAGATCGGTAGTTTTCTTAAAAGAGAAAAAAAAATGGCAGTAGTAAAACTGCTGTTTTTAAAAGCAGACAGAAAACCAGAAACTAAAAATTAGCGAAAATTAAACCTATTTCCTAATTTTTAAGGTTTCTATAAGAAAACTACCGTAAAAAACTTCGAGGAGTTTTAAACTTTTCTATATTGTAATAGCACCCTCGCTTTATAATAGGGGTTTTTAATAAAAATATAAAATTTATAATTAGGGCAAGGGATACTACACTTTATGAATTGTTTTAGTTTCAACTGAGAACTTGCCTGTCAATCTCAGGGCAAATTAACAGAATATAATATTTATTACCAAATTAAATGATTTATTGTCCTTCCTATATTTTACCTATTTGCAATAAATTAGGGACTTAGCTCCGGTGAACATGAAACAATTCGTATCTCAGGGCGGTCGGCTCATAAAATTAATTATTGTATTGTATTATCATTACCCTCATTTTACCTTGCGGTGTAGAGGCTGGTGCTTCATGTGATATGAAAAATAATTCGTTGTATGACAATTACTCTCAATTATTAGGGCAAATGCACCATTGCCAATTGACGTTTAGATAACCTCTAAATATAGTTCAGTAAACAAGATGATGTGCCAGTGCGAAAATAGCGTAAAATTGAATTTTAAAACACCAAAATGGCAAAGAAGCATCACGTAATTGCAATTAATTCTGTGAAGTAGCTTCCGGCTAACCTTGTTTGTTTTAGTGACGTAAAAGGACTCTCGATGTGCTTTTGTTCTGCATCCGAATGAAATCTTCTCCAAATCGTTTTTTTAAGGGACGTTTCCTCGATAAAACCTCCCTGGAACGGATCTGGGAACTGGAATATGCCTTTACACCTCGTACACAGTCCAATCTTGACGAGATCCAAAAATAATGGACCTACTCCAACGGTTTCTCTGTGAAATTACCTGGAAAGGGGCTGCTTCGCAGGCGGGATACGTTTTCTAGGGACGCTTCGTCGATGGTAACTCTCGTGGGGGCTTCCTGCTCAGAAACTCTGAACACAGGCACTCAGGAGGAACCGCTCTACACGTTGGACATAAAATTCTTGCTGGCCGATACTTCCAACTAGTCGTAAAGAACCTCGATGTTAACCTGGGTGAATTTTGCAGCCAGCTTTTCCTCTTCACCGGGATCACTTATCAAGACGAAATTTACCATCACAGATGCTCTTTACACTCGTTAATATAAAAACACACTTTTGAGCTCACAGATAAAACCTTTTACTTAGAAATGTATACACAACTGAGAGCAGACTTGCCCCCAGCACAAATTTTACAAGCTTGTTTGGTAATAATAAACAAAAGACTGTCTCGTAACTTAGCAACTAGATTTTCAATTTTATAAAAGAAATTAATATTGATAATATGTTTGACCTTCTGCACTACAGTTTTGATGTCATGTCTTTACCTAACTACTAAAACTGTCTTTTTCTTGGAATAAATGTCATACACGTTGTTCTACTTTTAAATCATTTAGTTTATAATGCACTGGTACCCTTGAGTTCCTTTAGCGTTTCACTGATTTCTTTCCATCAGTTGCCTTACATTTTCCATTGCTCCATTGCAATTATTGCTTTGTTAGCATTGTTTTGTTTACCTTTCAGCCAATTTTCCGTTTACTGGCTTATACACTTTTAATACATAGCGCTCACATACTTTCTGTACTTAACAAATCATTCTGTATAATTTTATTCACATTATGTTTGACATTAATAAACTCAAATCCGTCAGTTACAAATTAAATTCCATTGGCCCTTCCGAACATTTATCTGAACCTAACCCTTCTGAAACCTGCCTTATATCATGCTAACTTTTATCCCTTAAATTATTAGTTACTGCTGCTCACAGCAAGTGCGCTTATTAATGTAAAGTACTGATTATCTAGCAATAAATAGAATATTTAATTCTGTGCTCTTGTTAACCTTATTCATTTAGTTAATTCGCAATGAGAATTGCTGTGGGCAGTAAACCATTACAATATATTACAATGTACTTCTAGAATCTACACGGTCGACTTAAGAAATGTTCTGTACATGCAAGGGAAATAAAAAATAAAACTAAATGTTTTGTCTAAATTCTAGAATAAAATTTAAAAAACAAAATTTATTTACTTACGCGCTTGCAGTTGCAAGAAAAAAATATAGGTTAGTGAGTGGCCAGTGATTTAACTCTGTTTTCCAGAAAATAGCTTCCTGATAATTTCCTACATAAAACTTAGACTAAGCAGCAATATTTCAAAAAAATTAAGTGTATTTCTTAATGTGCATGCTAAACTTTTTAAAGATATTGTGCCGACTATTCAGTACACCTGTCATCTGTCAAAAGTGGACTGACGAAAACGTCAGATTTTGCATTTTATAACCATCTAAAATAAATTGTAATTATTGTACCAGTACTGAATTGCAGCGAATATTGTACTAGTACTCGAGTAACCATTTTGTACGAATTAAGATCTTTATTAAAGAATTTTCGGTAGTATGCGTAGAAAAAGTTGTTTATTGAATTTCCTAGTGAAGTTAGTCCAGTATAATTGATTTTGTGTTATCAAAATTATACAAGATAACTTAACTAAATTCGGCCTTCTCATTGGCTGATATTGGTACGAGAAAAATAATACCTACTCAAAATTATGTGGATTATTTTTGCGGTGGTAGGTATCGGCAGTAATAACCATAGCAACAAAAACTGTGCTGTGTTTCCATTGGTCGAAATCAAAATACACATTGCCATTTTTCGGTATGATCATGACTTCCTCCACGTTTCCCGACTACCTCGACTAAACCCTCATTTTTTAATAAGAGAGAAATGCTTCTAAAGCAGTGGAATAAAAATTATCTAGATAATTTATACGAAAGCGGACTTTTAGACTCCCCTCATTTGTGTGCCTCGCTCGCTGCGCTCGTTTGGCCATAAACTGCGGCTCGTCCAAAAAAAAGTCCTTAATTTCGTACTCCTAACATCAATAGCTATTGTCAACTTATATGTATGTTATTTCCATGGAGGCAATTTCAGTTAGGTCAGTACGAACAAATCCAGCTATTAATGAAATATTTATTGGTTCCCATTTTTTAAATTACTCAAAAAATTATAAAATCGGATACAATGCGTACTTCGAACATTTTCCGGTCATACGTCTCAAACTTCCTGCTGTGCTGAGGGATTATTTAAACTTTCAAACTGACTCTCTTTCATTGTTGTGTAACAAGTTATCGACATATAACCCTATAATATCAAAGTACTTATAGTATTACTACTGTTTCACGTGAAATTAATTCGCCCAAGTATCTTATGTAGTCTTAATTAGAATGATTCGTAATTTTGGTGGTTTGTACAGCCCCATTAAGAGGACTTTAGCTTTACATATCCGCCTACTATGATGGATTAAAATTGCGAATTTTCAGAAACACCCTAGCAATCAAGGTAAGGTACTGGAATTTGATTTTAGTATAGCTTTTAGCATCGCTCTTAGCATTATCAAAACCTCCGGATACGAATTTGCGTTGCAAAAAAATTTTTTTTTTGTAGGAGCAATAATATTCGCATATAGTCAAAACATGAAATAAAATCAAAAACTTTTAATTTTGTGGAGTACCTACAACGATAATGGTCTATTTTATTTTGTTTTTACTCAAAAAAATTAAATTAAATTGTGTCATTTTATGTGTTAGCCATATGCGATTATTATTATTTCTAAACATTTTGAATTTTTTTTGCAATGATTGAAATAGATAGTTTAGCGACTTAAGGGGCTGTACAAACCACTGAAATTCCAAATCATTGGGCTTAAGAATACAAAAGATATTTAGATGCATTCATTGCAACTGAAACGCACTGTAGACTGTAGATATTATTACTGCTATTGAAGATAGCAATAGTCCAAAATATTAAAATACATGTTCTGCGTGCCAAACTTCGCACTCTATTATTGTCACGTATGGTTTGTTATGAGGTATAATCTGGATTTATAAGCATTAAAAACCAATAAAATCGCCATAAAACTAGTGCGTCACATAACTGTCGTGATTGTGAGACCTCTAAAATTAATTGTTGGTCAACTCTTGTAAAACAGCATTCAGCAGATGTCTACAGGAATATTGGAATCATTGAAGCCAATTCTCTTATGTCATATATATTTCCTGTATAAAAATAGAAATACTTATTAAAAGAAATTTGGAATGTTGACATGTAAAAATAAGTCAAAAATTGTCATCAATATTCAACATTTATTTTCAAATATTGACAAAGCGAGCATATTGAAATCACGGGGTTTACTGAAAAAAAATTGAAAACAAATTTACATAAATATCAGTACCTATACTGATTGGTGGCGGCTTGTGCCATAGGTACATATCTGACAATTGAGTGTTCACTGCAGGACCCGTGATGTGCTGTACTGTCAAGTACTTGTCACACTATTACAGTATTTATGTTACTTTTATGTACATTCCCTTCAAGACTTAACTGGCACTGCTTCAGCTACTCATCTACTCTACTCTTTTTTACAGTCAACTACATAAATTACTTCGTTTTGTTACTGAACAAGAGTATTTTTTATTTAAAACAAAATCAAGGTGCTTTACAGTGTAAAAGAACAATTATCTCGCATGTCCTTATGTACTTACTAGCCGCTGCTAATCTGTATATGCCCGGAACATAACTGAGTAATGAATGATTTATGGCGGCAAGATGGTCATGCTTTTGTATTATCAATTTGCTATTGTTTTTGTACTGTGAATGTCGTTACGTTTACGTCATAATGGGATTTAATGGAAAAAAATGTGAATGGCATTGTTTTACATAAAGTGAAATTGGATATCCATTCAGGAATAACTTGATTTGGTTGAAGTTCAATTACTCCTTTTCACTTATACATTATAATTAAAACAGAATTATATATCAATATAAAGAACTTCTACTTCTAAAGAACTCAATATTTAAAACTTCTGTGTATACCTACTCTTCTTAAGCTAAAAAAAATAACAAAATGTGATGCAATAACACTAACTGTTTAGTGTCGTCGCCGTCTTCAGCAGAATTACTGGTTTAAAATAATATTCTTTTAACATACTGTTCCATTATTTTTGTCGATAATAAATGAAAACCTGCCGCGGACTAGCTTGGAAGAAGGATCGGAGTGCACTTTCCTTCGAATAGGAAGCGTAGCAAAAAAGAAAAGACAAAACGAGTGAAACCCAAAAAAGTTCGTATAATGATAAATAAAAGATTATAAATAACAATTTATTACTACTGGCATTAACAACTCTACGAAAACGCTTAAATAACACAAATTATCAGAAGAAAAGTAAATATCAAAGATCATTCATGTTCTTTTTATGGGTATTTAGTGTATTCTACACTGTATAAAACAGAACAACCATGTTCATCTAGGCGTAAAAGGCTGCTTCTTCTACTTACTTATATTAGACATAATTAACGCGCACATTCAACAGCTGTTTCTATTGTGCAGATGCGCAATCGCAGTGTGCACAGAACCATAACATTAAATCACGCTCATCAGCTGCTTCTAACGCCACTTTTGTGCTGTGTAACGCTGAAGGAAAAAAAAGAAACACAGAATTACAAAAGTTGTAGAATGCATAGTTATCTAAAATGAAGTTGAACGGGACACCTAGGAAGGAAACATTCCAAAGAATGGAGAGTGCGCGTAGTACAGTGGCGACCAAGACCAGCCAAGAAAAGCGTTGGAAGATCTCAAAAGCGGCGAGTCAATGATATGAAGCAAATAACAAATTAAAGTCAAAGAAGAGAAAAGAAGAGAAAAGAAGAATATTTATTGGGCCCATAAATATGTAGAAAGAATAACAATAAACGTAAAATGGATGAATACATATCCTGCCCAGTCACAAGACGAAATTCAGACATAAACCAAGTTTGTTTATTTTGCGATTACGAAAGTCAACATTTCGTGCATTTGCATTTCACTTTTCTTTATATTTGATGCTAATACCAAAGGGTCATTTACGGTTAGAAGTATGTCATACAATTGTTGTAGACTTTAACACAACAAAAATGCTCTTGGGCAATAAAACGACAGTTAGAAAATGAATAAATACATTTTCTGAAACTAGTAGTTAAATGCAGATTGCGAGAAAAAGGCAAATACTAATATCAGAGAATTGCCAATGTACAATCTACAAGAAAAGCTTCACATTTATAGATAACACTGGCTAAACTAAATACTTAAATCCCACTAAAGCTTCGGGTAACAGGCTTCGGTGACGCATGAAACCTTTAAAATTATCAACACACTCTACAGTGTTTAGTTTTCTCACAAATCATTAAAAAAATAAATTTGACGACACTGATAGGTTCAATAAGCAATAATATTTCTCAATCAATTCTTTGGATAAAAACATTACATTATTGTAAATCGTTTTCAAAGTGCCCCCCCTCCCCCAACCCATCAGCATCTTCAACACGCTGCAGCATTCTGCGGTTAATAGTGGTGGCTGCTTCATGAATTCGATCGGTAAGGTCTTCTCGAGGAGTAACATAAACTAAATATTTCAAGTGCCCCCACAGGAGAAAGTCTAAAGGTGTTAAATCTGGGCTTCTCGCTGGCCAAGCTCTTGGACCGTCACGACCGATCCATTTGTCAGGGTAATGGTGGTTAAACCATTGCCGAACCACAGTTGCATAATGTGATAGTACACCATCAAGCTGCACCCACATATCGCTCAGGAGTGCAAGAAAATAACTTTCTGCATTTAGCCTTTTCAAGAAGTATAAAAGGACCAATCGGCATGTCTGCAAATATTCCTGTCCATACATTTACTAAAAAACGTACCTGGCAATTTATTTCGTGAACTGCATGATGATTATCATGGGCCCAACCCTGTTCCTTGTGACAGTTAAAGATGTCATTTCTTCTAAATGTATTGTAAAAGGTAAAGTTGGGTTCTCGTATTCTTGGTCTACCTCCGTTCATATCATGATCTGGAATAATGGTTCGTTTCTCTTAATCTTCGATCTGCAGGTCTTACCACAGTGTGAGAGGGGTGTCTTCTGTTGGGAAAACATATGGCGTACACCTTTGCAGCTTCATTAAAATTTCCTTGGCAGTTTCCTAAAACCCATATCATGTCTGAGTATTCATATGCCGCGTACTCAATGGTACAAAGACAAATTATGGCTGAAGCAAATCAAACGCAAGTGAAATTACAGTCTGGAATAAATCTGATGCCACAACTGACATTAAGAATTTTTAATGTGTGTTTCAATTTTTGTTTTTTGTTTATATCAGGTGACCATAAATATGCATTGTTGTCATGTTTAATTTTAACAAAATTTCTTATCTTTTAACACCATTTCAAAAACGATGTGCTACATTTCATTTCCGTTACTCCCTTGTTCAACTAAATTCCACCTCAAGAATTTCTTTTACTACTCTTACTGTACCTTATTCATGTTTTTCAATTGCAGGCCATCCAGGTATTGGTATTTGCTGCTTTATTAAACTACCTACCGTTATGAGAATGTCACTTTCCAATGAAAATAACATGTGTAATTATAATCTCATTATAAATTAAAGGTTTCACCGTTAATTTTATATATTAATTATAATCCAAGTAATATTACGTTAACGAAATTGTATTATTATTGAGCTGGCAAATCTCAATGAGGGTGGATGTCCCTATCTTTTTATATAATTCATCATTTAATATTAGTTGCCAATGCACGGAACCATAGCAATACTTATGCGATATACTAAACGAATTAAGAGGCAAAGGCAACATTTATTCTTGACGACTAAAATTGAACAATATCTTAACGGGCACTGAAAGAATATTCGTAGTAGCAAAGAGCGTATAATTATATGCTCTTTGGTAGTAGCAAAAATAACTTGAGTTGTTTCAATCACTACGAAGCCTTTTAGTTGCAGTACCTGATGTAACAGCTGTGATCGTTTTATATATTTGCTTAGCATAGAAACTACAAAATAAGTACAAAAATCTGTATAAAATAGCCATTCATTCAGTTATGTAATATCATAAAATTTTGAAAATAAACGTTGGATGACGAAAATAACATCAGATTTGTTAGGTTTTGTGTTACAAATAATTTGTGAAAAAAATTGGATTATGTTAGCACCTTAACAATTACTCTTGTTAGCAATAGCAGAACTAAATACCGTTGTGCCACACAATTATAAAAATCATTCCACATTCCACATTTAAAATTCGAAATTAACTGGTAATAACCAGCGTATTTTTTTTCATCGACCTTTGTAATAATGAAATATATTTATGCTAAATGACAATATTGTTTACAGCTTGTGTTAGTATTTTGTAATGAATGCAGCATGAGTTAAAATAATCTTGATTTATTATAAATTCAATATATTCAGTTATGGATAAAATTTCTTTGCAATTCATATTCAGCAAGTTTATATCGTAACTACAAAATCCCTTCTCAAATACTTTAGGAAAACGCGCAAAATGTAAAATCACTGCAATTAGAAAAATTGTATTGCGTATTGCACTATTTAAGCTATCATTTGGAGTTTTTCACGTGAACGTGAATTATCAGAAGGCATGGTATATGCGCAACTAATGACTTGACAAATGGTAGGTTGTGTCTTCTTTGTCGGGGAATTTTTTTGTTGCATGGAAGCAAATTTTGCGTGATTTGGAACTTCTTTGTGTCTTTGGTCATTAATCCGCTGATATATAAATATTTTTTTCTTTTTGTGTATGGAAGACCGTTAGGCTTTTGCAGATGCAACTTCAGAGTAATTGTAAATAATTGTAAGCATCAGCAATGTTAATCGAAGTGGAATTTTAGAATATTAAGCAAATAAAAAAATACCAAAAATTATTTCGTTAGTGGATTCATATTTCATATTTCTAAATTTTCTTTTTTTTAAATAGTTTGATACACTTTCTCCATCGCCGCTTACTACTTTCCATACGCGTTCAGTATGTATAGAATTGTTGCTGATAGCTTGTTAGGCAACTGTTATTTCTATACGTGTAGGTAATTAATCTTTATTCCATGATTCCACTCAAGGAAATACTAAGAACGCTTTAGAAAAATGTTAATCCTGCAATAATTAGTTCATTAGTATTTTGAACAATTGAAAATTGGGTTAATGCTAGTGATATTTTGCAAGAACATTATCAAAAAACAATATTGGAAGTTGTCATTGTTCTAAATATATTTTTCACGTACTGTAAGGAAATGTTTTGTATTTCTAAATACAAATCGTTTAGAAAAGTGGTAGTTTTCTGCGTAGCAACACTTTTCTACATATAAATAACAACTTTATTATCATCACTTGTGCTTCTGCATACAATTTTTACAATATTAAACTTAAACATTTTTATTACGTAAATAAAATGTAGTATCTTAGACAAACAGATAGGTAGTGTGAATATTGATAACTATTTTTTGTACATTTATTCGACAAGAGATAATAAAGTTATATTGAGATGGATTGCTTTGAAAGCTCCACTTTGTGCTTGCTATATAAATTGAGATGGTTTAAAATTTATTGTCAGACTTAGACTGGTCAAAATAGTCGTATTTGTATTTTTAATTTACTCGACCTAAATAATAGTAGATTATATTATAAGTGAGAGAAATGCATCATTATTTGCGAGTGAGAATTTTGAATCGCGAGTGCCCCAGCACGAGCGATACAATTTCTCACGAGCTTATAATGGCATTTCGCTCACGTGTGATATACGACGTTTTATCTTACAGTAGCAATTCTTGTGCCTAAATAGTTTGCGCAGTCAGAATATGTCTCGAAATAAATTTATAATTACTCGCCTATGATTTGTGATATACGTTTGACAGTACTGAAGTGTAATGTCAGTCTATGTCAAATTCGAGGTTCGTAGGTTAGGATTTGTTTGTTATTTGACACAGACTGACGCAAAACTTAACTTGAAAATCACGAATTTGACATAGATTGACAGTGCTACCAACAATGCAGTAGTATAAATAATGAAAACTCACTTGTGAATAAAACTACATTTTAGTCACTGAAAACAGTTGTGTAATGTATGGTAATAGGCGCTACTTTAAAATAAATAGTATTATGCCTTTTCCGTATTTTATTTATCTGCAATTTATTATTGTAAGGCTAGCTCGATAAAACAATCAACTCTATTCCCAGGGGTGAATTCCTAATAGTTTGTGAATTTTTACTTAAATTGGTGCGCCACTGGCCACCCGAATTAGTTCCAAGTAAGCAGCCGCAAATGTATACACTGCTGTCAAAATTACAAAAATGGTTCGTATTGTGTTACAAGCGTTGGTGACTTTAAAAATCAAATTTGGGAACATTCGAAGAGGTATTTATTTAAATCGTAGTGCTTTGGCGGTTATTATTCTCATTTGTTTCAAAAATTAATTTGTCTTATGACGTCAGAAGGGACGCCGATTGAATTTCTGCAATTGTTTAATCTCCACCGAACCTCACAACTGGACTCTGGTTAATAATTTGAAAAGCACTTTCGCTGGAGGCTTGAAGATGCTTAAATCTTGTTCAGTACGGTATTGTCTCGCATGCACACAAATTTCTGGATGATCACACTGATATTTAGCTTATTACAGTACCTTAAACTTTGAGGTGCCTTCGTTCGGTGATCGGAAAGAGATCCCGCTAGTATCTTCTTCTGCAACGGTTTCTCCCGGTGTTTGTGCTGCTGGTCGGTGTCCTGCACCCCTGCCTGATGCGTCGCAGTAGAATGCCCTGGCTCTGGACCCTCTTTTCGGCTGGAATCGTACTTCGTAATCCTGATGTGGGTGCGAACGTGTCCTCGGGGATGCTCTTGGTAAAATTATTTATTGTTGCGGAAATCGCCACAAACCTTCTCATATGAACTTTACCACTTGCTTAACACAATGATATAATTCTTGTAGATAAAAATGATGTACTGTTTGAGGCTTTCGCGGTTACTCGAATTATTCTCCTTAGCATAGAATTTCGGCTTAGACCGCGTAGTATTTGTATATGAATACCCAGCATTTTCTGGCTTAATGTGCCTTGCACCTTGTGAAGTCGAGCAAAAACCCGCGCGATGGCCATGCTCTCTAGTGGCTCGTGTAGTGTGAGTATCTTGAGAACGAGGATACTTAGGCAGATTTTGCCGTTTTGCTGTTTGTGCATCCATATTCACTAACGTTTCGCAAGACCTTGCAGCTTGCATCATCAGAGTGAAAGTCGCACTAAGAACAGAAAGTCGGTGTGGAGCTATTTATAGTCCTCTGTGCCAGGCGCGCGGAGTGGCGTAACGCTGGTTGGTCATCCGAGTGCAACGTAATCCGTGGGGCGTGGCCGTATGACGCACCGTGGTTGTAATGCTTTAGATCGTGTATCACAGGGGTCCACGTTTTACAAAGTTTAAAGCCATCTTCCCTGTTGGTATTATGTGGTTGTTTTTCTATTTCTATGGCTTCACGTATAACTCGCGGGAAGTAATAAGGTATTCTGGCAAGTACTCTGGCATGCTCAAATTCTAGAGTGTGTCCATTTGTAAATGTATGCTCAGCTACGGCTGATTTTGTGATGCGTTTGTGTTTGCAATATCGCATTCCTTGTTCTTGCGGCTCGAGTTACATTGGACATACTGGTCGTTTCGTTGATCTAAGACTCCAACTTTATGTTCTTGGAGTCTTAGATCAACGGAACGACCAGTCTGTCCAATGTAACTCGAGCCGCAAGAACAAGGAATGCGATATTGCAAACACAAACGCATCACAAAATCAGCCGTAGCTGAGCATACATTTACAAATGGACACACTCTAGAATTTGAGCATGCCAGAGTACTTGCCAGAATACCTCATTACTTCCCGCGAGTTATACGTGAAGCCATAGAAATAGAAAAACAACCACATAATACCAACAGGGAAGATGGCTTTAAACTTAGTAAAACGTGGACCCCTGTGATACACGATCTAAAGCATTACAACCACGGTGCGTCATACGGCCACGCCCCACGGATTACGTTGCACTCGGATGACCAACCAGCGTTACGCCACTCCGCGCGCCTGGCACAGAGGACTATAAATAGCTCCACACCGACCTTCTGTTCTTAGTGCGACTTTCACTCTGATGATGCAAGCTGCAAGGTCTTGCGAAACGTTAGTGAATATGGATGCACAAACAGCAAAACGGCCAAATCTGCCTAAGTATCCTCGTTCTGAAGATACTCAAACTATACGAGCCACAAGAGAGCATGGCCATCGCGCGGGTTTTTGCTCGACTTCACAAGGTGCAAGGCACATTAAGCCAGAAAATGCTGGGTATTCATATACAAATACTACGCGGTCTAAGCGGAAATTCTATGCTAAGGAGAATAAGATAAAAATGATAATTATGTAAAAACTTCAATTAAATATGGAGCACAAATCCACATGTCATTCTTATAATTTATTCAATTGTTATCTGATGAAGTCCGCTATAAACAAATGCTAATTTAAAATTATACAAACAGAAATTAGCCATGTTCAAATCAAATTCATTTTGAAATAAATTGACTTACAAATTACTGAATTTAAAAATTTCTTATATCTAAAATATTGTCCACATTTTTAATTGTTAAAATGTTTCTTTGCGCTACTACACGTTTTATTATTTGCTTTGCTCTGTTCACTCGCTTAATTGCCCTGATCCTTTTAAAGAGTTCACTTCCTTCATAAATGCTTTTGATGTCCATCTGACTTCTTTTCACTCGCTTTTTCTCTTGTCTAGCTGTCTACTTTTCCCTTGCTTTATCCTGTCTTGTCTGCTTCTCACAATTGCTATTTTATGTCTTTATGCCTGCTTTCTTAATTGCTCGTTGCAACATTATTATTTTTCTGGCTTCTTATACCTTTTTAGATTGTTCACAACTTGACCTACTTAGCTATATTAAAATCTACGATTCATTGATCTGCACATAGCAAACCTTTTTGTGATTATTCATTTCTTTTGGTTTGGCTCTTCATTCTGCACAAAACTAATATTTAATTAGTTTGAACTTCGACTTCAACCCTATGAAAAACAAGCTTTTCCCTTTGCGTTCCTTACTCAATTCATTTATTAATACTGGCATCTCTTTTCCAATGCATTTACTGAATGAAATTTAAGATTAGTATTGCAGCTACATAAAACACCCCAACTCTGTGCTTATTGACTGGTTTTCTAAACTATACTGCAAGCAGAGTAGAGCCTCAAACATAAGACCATTTCAATATATTCTCCACTGAATTGGGAAAATGGGGCAATGAAAATAAGTGGGGCATATAGATTACTAAAACTGAAAAACAGTTTGTGTGTGGTTTTTGCAATAATATTGTCGCTGGGCTAGATAATGAATGGAATAAAATGCAGGTTATTTAAATATCGCAATGATGAATTATTATTGCTACTGTCATCAGGTTTTCACATAAATAAAATTTAAATCTTCGTTTGTCAAATTTGTAAACCAAATTTTAGCATGTTTTTTGAAGTTATTACTTGTAATTGTAATTTTATTAATTAATAGATATTGATTGAATTTGTTATATATTTTGGAATCATAGTAAAGGAATGAGAGCTGACCAAATGTCTTATTCATTGTACGTAGTTAGTTGGGCCATTACTTGTTTACTACAACCTGTGTTGTGTGCCTGATTGATAAAAGAAATACATTCTTGATTTTTATATGCGTATTTAATATCAGCTAACAAATAAAACCTAGAAATAGGCAATAATTTAAGTTTAGCCATAGGTTTCTTCACCATTATTTTAAACAAATTTTTTTGAATTGTATCAAGGCTTTTTGTATACATTCTGGAAGTACCTCCCCACCCGATTATACCATAATTAAGAAGAGATTCTACCAAAATATAGTAAAAAATATATAGAGTTTTTAGAGGTACAATTTCACATAGTTTTTTAAATATGTAAAAACATTTCCGTAATCTGTTTCCTAGATTGTTAATTCCACCTTAAAAACTCATCTATTGTTATTCCTAAATATTTGACAGTGCTAGAAGACTGGACACTTTCACAGTTACAGTTTACATGTTTACACTTAGTTTGGTGAATTTTTAGCTTAGTGATATAACTCTGTTTGGTTTTATTTATGCTGAATGTTAAGAAGGTAGTTTTTTCATAGTTTAGCCAGGTTTTGATACTTATCAAATCCTGTTCAGCCACTTCCTTTACTTGTGACCAGTAAGATCCCTCAAGGAATAATACCGTGTCATCAGCGTATTATATAAGTTTACCATTTAACTTTAAATTTAATAGGCCATTGATGTAAATAAAAAAAAAGAGAAGGACCAAGTACTGTTCCCTGAGGTACAACACATTTAACCACTGTTTCGTTAGTTTTTATGTTATTGATTACTACAGATTGTATTCTGTCGAAAAGATAAGTTTGAAACACATTATGGACATGACCCCTGATACCAATGATCTGAAGTTTCTTTAGTAATAAATTATGGTTTACAGTGTCGAAGGCTTTTTTTAAGTCTAAGAATATGGCTTAACAGGGTATTGAATTATCAAGAGCCGAATAAATATAATTAGTTATTTCTGAAATTTTTCATGAGATCATAATTTTACATTTTGAACAACTCTTCCTGATGGCATTTTGTCGTATTTAAAACAGAAGGGGTACTTTACCTGAAAAAATAATTGCTTTTATCTACAGCTCGTGAGGGCGTATGAAGACCAATCCAACATTTTCGTATTAAGATTTTCGACTCAGAATTGTACAAGGAATATCGCTACCTGGAGCCTTTGCCCCAATTTGTATACACCCTGTATATGCTATGTACCTTCAGGTATAGTGATATTAATATGTCTTTGAATTATATTTTCATTTAGTCAAATTAAAATTGCCTTATTTATGTTCAGAATATCAATAATTATTATTTGTGCTAGCTCTTGAAAAATCAGGGGTGTATTCCTTTATCTAGATTGCTTATTTCTAAAAGTTAATGTTCTAAATTTTTAAATATCATTCCCATAAGTCAAAATAACGTATGTTAACTATAAGTCAAATAGACTTGAAATTTAAATGACAAATACCAGATTGTTTCTCTAGTATACAACAATATTAAAAGCAGTAAGTAATTATTTAATAACTAATTCACTTTTATAGTATTTATTTCTTTTTCTAGTAATTACCTTGCTATTCAAATCGCCCACCTTTCGATTGGTCTCAACAATGTTCAGAATGTCAACTAAACTGCTGCTCTCCGCCTACTGATCCAACCTCTCACACACCTTCCTGCAATGAAAGGCTCCACTGACAGACAGGACGTTCCAACTGTCCAGAATCAGCAACTCAAACTTTTCCTACAGCATACAGTCAACAGACCAAATCTGCAGACACCTACTTCCAATACTGCCTCTGTCAACTTCCTGAAACGTGCCTTCTTAACTTATGGTCCTCCTCTGGAACTCTCCCTTATCACCAAACAGCTTGACTTAATCCAATTCTATTAATGTATTATGTCAAATGTACTTTTCCAATAAACTTGACTTATTATTCTTCACCAGTTATTCACGTTTGTAGATTAATTCTACTTGCTATTAGTTTTACCACATACTTGTAATCTTCCTTAGTTTTATGTATTTAGTTATTCTTCTTGGTTTATATTTCCTTTTAACTTCACCACCCAAATTTTATTATTACTAAATAGGGTTTATTTTTAATATTTAATCACACCAAATTATTTCTGCTACATTTTTCAAAATTTGTTATTTCTTAATAATCGAAAATAAAGTCCTTAACGATCTCAATTTTTCTACTTTTACACTCTATCTCATAATAATATTTGATTTACACCTACTAATTTTATAATTTTATTACAATTTAGTATTTGCCATTCTCTTCCCACCTTAATTTTTAAAATATTTTGTTATTTTCGAATCCATCTGTTTTTCAAATAGCCATTTTCCACCCAGTTACAAATTCCTCTTCTACTTTCTAGTTACATAATAATTATTCACATTCCCAATTTATATTTAAATAGATCTAGTTTCAACCATTGTACTCCTTTAATCCTTTCTAAAATTGATTCTAACACTTCTGTGTATATCATTACAACACATAGTATCACCATCAGCAGTTTCACTAAACCATTCTTGATTGAATAGCGTCAACTGTTTTTATTCTGATAATATACGAATCGGAATTTTTTCTAATAAAGATCTTGCCATTTTTGAACCAAACGTATTTATAATTAATTTCTCTTGCTTTTTCTTTGGCTTTCATTAGTACTAGTATGTTTACGGGAGTTAGATGTTCGTTTATGAAAATTTTGGTTCCTATTGGTGTTCCTTGAAATTTATTATTTGTGATAACCAATGCCCTTTTGTGTACTAGCATATCGCGTTTTATTCTCGAGCATAATTGTGCCACCATTGTGGGTGGTGTAGTTTTCTTAGTATTTGGTAAACGATGGGCCACATCAATGTCAGCTTTTTTTAATATCTAGCTGAAGTGCGGACGCTATCTTCTCCACTATAACTTTACAATCTTCTCCAGGGTATTCATGTAATCCAAAAATTTCGATGTTTCTGTTCCTAGTATATTGTTCTAAATCGTCACGGCGTTTGTTCAGTTCAACAATAGTTTTGGTTTGATCGTCGTATTTATTTTGAAGCCTAGTTAATTCGCGTGATATGGTTTTTATTTGATTTTTATGATCATTTACAGTAAGTAATATTTCTTCATACTTTTCGTTCATAAATGATAGTGAATTTTTGATTTCCATAATTTCATTGTTAATAGAATTTTGATTTGTTTTTATAGCTCCCAGTTTGGCTGTTATATTTGTAAATTATTTTTTAATATCGGACAAATCACCTTCAGTTTCAACACTAGTGCTCCTGGTTCTAGTAACAGCACCCCCTACGCAATCAGTGCATTTCCAAACAGCTTTACTTTTATTAACTTGCTTATATGCCTGCTCTGATATGGAACACTCCATTGGAATTCTTTTTTACAATTCGTACATTTTGCAAAATCCACGTTATCAATGTTATCTGAACACTTGCTGCAGCTGCCTGCCATTATGGCTCAAGGTTGTTTTCAGAAAACAATAATTTATAATGAAGTCTGTATCAAAACAGTAAAACCATTCACCAGATCCACACACTTCCACTCCACACAGCGCATAGTATAATTTTTATTTCATACTGATGTCAAAAATGACATTTTTCGGATTATTTTTGGTACAAAAAATGGAACATTAAAATCCTAGTACTTTAAAGTAAAATTTTAAAGTTCAAGTACTTTAAAATTATACGTCAGTTGTTGACATGAAATTTGAAATGATTTACAACTTTTTATTTAAAATTTATTAAACTTGCAGTATGAAATAAACCGTTGTATTCACCACGAACGAAAAGTGTTTTTAAAGGTCCTCGCAAGTAATTCCGTCCTCGGCTGACGCCTCGGACGTAAACAACTTTCTCGTCTTTAAAATGCCACTTTTCGTTCTAGATAAATAAACTACTATTAAATGCACAATATTGCACAAACAGTATTGCAGCAAATATAGGCATATTACTGACGAATACCATCAGCAGGCTTTATGAGAAAATAGTATGCAACCATGATAGAACATGATCATAAGCTAAATTAAGAATAACAGTCTTAGGGAGCGATGCTGATGCACTGACAACGTAGTTTGCCTCAGTCATAACATAGAAAAAAAACACCGTAACAAACAACAACATTCACATATATTTGGAAAACTCTATGATAAGTTCCCCCTTATAAACTGCGGTAAATTCCAAGAGAGTCTAACATCGATCAAACCACATTAAATGCAAACGCTGTGCAACCGCTCTGCCTCAAATAAAGTTGGAAAAATATCTAACCAACAATTTCCAGTCATCAATGGTTTTAAGCAAGGATGCTGTACTTCCCCAACCCTCTTCAAGATAGATCTCGCAGCAGCATTGAAACAGTAGAAAAGGAAAGTACATGGAGTAGGAATGGAGTTCACAGACGATCAAACAGTGAGATCCCGGGACACATATAATTATATATTATACTGGCTTAACACGCCCGTCATAAGATGCATCTTCAGTTTCCCTGCTTCTATCACCTTTAGTCTTCCTTCTTCTATATCACTTGCTGGGTGGCGCATCTAATTTTGGGTCTTTTTTCCGTCTCTTCTCTGTACTTTATATTCTAGACAAATTCTTAAGTCTTCACTAAGTTATTCAATTCACTTATCATCTGTCAAAGAGTGACCAGTGAAAATCCAGAATTTTGACGTTTCTTGACCGATCAAAAAAATATCAGTGGATATATCTTCATTGATTGTTTATAGTCAATGATATCTTCCTAGAAGGTATTCCAGTGACTATTCAATTCACCTGTCATCTGTCAAAAAGTGACCAATGAAAATCCAGAATTCTGACGTTTCTTGACCAATCAAAAAAATATCAGTGGATATATCTTCCTAGAAGGTATTCAAGTGACTATTTTTAACAAATGCGATTTTTATTAGAAAAAGTCGACATTAGTGGTCTGTTACTATAGAAATTGCGTAGTTTGTTGCTAGATTTACTGAAAACTAATTTGAAAAAGGTAGTTTGGTTCATTAAATAGTCCCTCGAATACCATTCTTAGTCAAAGTTAAGTAGATTATTTTTGCGGTGGTATCACTACTCATGTCCATTGCGCTTGGGATTAGGACTCGTGCTAGCGCACTCGTCCTAATCGTACCCAAGCGCAATGGACATTCGTGACACCACCACAAAAATAGTCGACATAACTTTGACTACTCATGGTATTATAAGTGACTATTTTTAACAAATGCGATTTTTATTAGAAAAAGTCAATATTAGTGTTCTGTTACTATAGAAATTGCGTAGTTTGATGCTAGCTTTACTGAAAACTAATTTGAAAAGGTAGTTTGGTTCATTAAGTAGTCCATCGAATACCATTCTTAGTCAAAGTTAAGTAGATTATTTTTGCGGTGGTATCACTACTCATGTCCATTGCGCTTGGGATTAGGACTAGTGCTAGCGCACTCGTCCTAATCGTACCACAGCGCAATGGACATTCGTGACACCACCGCAAAAATAGTCGACATAACTTTGACTACTCATGATATTATAAGTGACTAGCAGCCAGTGAGACAAATGTCTTATTTAATAAAACAAAAACGATCGTTTTTCAAATAGAACGCGTATTAAATAAAAACGTGTTTTCTCGAAAACCGGAAGTGTCACGTGAGTGAAATTCGGTTCCTGACCTGACATGACCATTCCAAACATATAACTTTAATAACTTTTTTCTCTATCTCTTACGGTTTGGCTGCTGAAACAGCGTCCCGGACAGACAAAACAACGTCCCGGACAGACAAAACAGCGTCCCGGACAGACAAGTCTATTAGATAAAGGATTATTTGGATAAGTTCCTGTATTGAAACGAATAGTCGTTCTACAATGACTCGGCATCCTGTAGCAGTATAGTACTAAAATGCTTGCCATTGGCGTTATATGGCGCGGAAGGAAATAAATCTGATCAAGGTGACGGTGGCGATCTAGCGAAAAATATACTGAGAGCAGAACCAAGCAGTACAAGTACAAGGGATTGGACAAGGAATATAAGTAGATGCTTGGCATTCACACACAAAGATACTGACGAACGAGAGATGGATGGAACGATATGAGTGAATGGCGTATGGGTAGCAAACAACGAAAAAATACGTTTTAACTGGACTGCTCCATTTTTGACCAAATATATATTTTTTAAATTTCATTTAAAAAAGTAGGCCTTTTTAAATTAATTTCAGTGCGTGAGGTGCCATTTTTCTTCACTCAGTGAAAAAAAAGTGACACTGCTTTTAATTTAGAAATGAACGGTTTTGAATAGACGTTTCCTTAGTTACTAGAACTGACCAACGCACTTGACTAAAATGAAGGCAAATAAAATTCTATACAAAATATAGGCTTGGATTTGAATATTTAATGACATTTTAAAAAATCTTATAGACAACTCGTGTTAGCGTGCTTATTTTTCACGCGTGTGGGGTATTAAACTCGGCTGCGCCTCGTTTAATAACCCTCCACACTTGTGAAAAAAAGTTGCACTTCTAACACTTGTAGTCTAAATAACTAAATAACTAACAGTAGCACCAAGTAGCCACCACAAACTCTATGTTTTGGGTATGAATTATGAATAATTTGAAGTTAAAGTTTTTGTGCTAAAAATAATTTTTAGACGTAAAAAATATTTAAAGATCAAATCGGTATTTCTTTGATTCTGGATTAAATACTAACCCTTCTCATATTAGTAAGTAGTGGTCTGACCTTATACCAGTGCTAGGAAAACCCGAGTGTCTTGGATTAATATAAAAAGCTGTCTGTTATTATATAATGAATTATTGATCTGCTAGCTCCCATGACTCCACGTGCATTTGCGTATGTGCTTGAGATAGAAGAATATATTTGTTATTTTGAACCGGTTAACAGCAGTAGACTCAATTAATTGTTGGTATTTGCATTGACAATTTCTTTTCTTTTTCTCCTTACATGTTCAATTATTTAGTGTTGTTGCAACTCGAGCATTGAATAAGGAGTTAATCATTTTTGTTAATTTTATCAAAAAGTTTCCCATATTTAAAAACCATTAAATACATTTTCTAATATGTTGGAATTTAAAGTTTGGCCGGAATCAGAAATATAAACACATTCTGTATGGATTTTAGTTGAAAGGAAATGGAATACAATAAGAAAATTTAGAAAATGATAGTTGTCCATATTTAAACTCTAAAAAAGCAAAACTTGAAAATGTAAAAGTATATCTAAGCAGCGATTAATTAAATGTAAACTTTTATAAGTAACTGCAATAAATTGTTATAAAACCGTTCAACAAGCAAGTGCAAAATATATCAACCTTTTACTTATACTTTCAAAATTCACATCAAATCGAAACTTGAAATTTAGATTTTATAATAAAACTGAAGTGAGCGAGAAAAAGAGATCTTAACTAATAGAACATTTAGCCTATCTAATTGTCAATAAAACAGAAGTATAATATTTATCTAAATTGCCCAAACTGTAGCTATAACTTTCTGTTATTAGGATTACAAATCTCTAAAAAATTTACAATTCTAGCAAATACTTAGTAACATATCGATAGCTATTTAATAAAATATTAAGAAGCTTTTTAACTTAATTGTAGTATAACAATCAAATAGCAAATAAACCCTATATAAAACAAAACTACACTTTAAATATAAAGACAAATATGTAGCTACCTCTAATTTCGTATATTTTTAATTCTTAAAAATCATATAAATTAAATTTTGACACCTTCTTTCAACCTTCGCATCTATTTAAAAAGATGAGACGAGTGATAGCAATTATCGCGTACTAAAGCTGGAATTATCAGCAACTATAACTGTAAAAATAGTTTAGTCGACATGAAAAATTGTATAATAGGTACAATACATTTGAAATTACTCGTAGACACAAAAAGTTAAATTCAGGTACAACAAAAGTATAAGTTACATAACTATGAAATAAAACACTTTATACTAATAAAGATATTAGGTAAGGTCAAAATTTAATAGCTTCCATTCCTTCAAGGTTTTTAGAATATAGACTATGTCTTGTGTCAGTTAAAATAATGTTATATAACGTATAAACTTAAAAACATTTGCATTATTAGCTGTAATACGATGAGGAAGTGGAATATTCCACAATACTTTTTTCTATACCGCTAATTCTATGCCCCAATTCTATCATACCTGGGAGTTCCCTTAAGGGAATTCTCTAATTTCTTGTTTACAATAGGTGCTATTCTTCCTTCACACATTTCTAAGTGAGATTTTACATTATTCAGTATTTTAATCGATTTCTTCTAATTTAGTTATACTTTTAGCAATTATTTGGAAATTATGGGAAATATAGACACTTTGTCTTTGCACACTAGAATTAAAAATATTGTTACGCTTTTGTATACAGACGGTTGATGTAGGACGGGACTCCATTACAACTTTCAAAATTTGAATTTGAGACAATGCAATACAAATAAAATTAGTGACACCTGTTTGATGAATGTTATTTGTTATGGACAAGGTCTAGGTATGCGAAGTACCGGGTACCTAAGACACCGACTGCTGGATCATATGGTCTACATAGAATTTTTGATTATACGTCTCTGAAACACTGTGTCTACATACCTATTTAGCACATGGAAAATGAGCTTTTCCTGTGCGGCTGCACAGAAAAAAAATTCCCTTGGGCTAATGACATTAGCTGCCTATTTGCTAATCGTAATAAAATATACCATTGACTATTCAATTCACCTGTCATCTGTCAAAAAGTGACCAATGAAAATCCATAATTCTGACGTTTCTTGACCAATCAAAAAAATATCAGTGGATATATCTTCCTAGAAGGTATTCAAGTGACTATTTTAAACAAATGTGATTTTTATTAGAAAAAGTCAATATTTGCGTTCTGTTACTATAGAAATTGACTAGTTTGTTGCTAGATTTACTGAAAACTAATTTGAAAAAGTAGTTTGGTTCATTAAATAGTCCCTCGAATACCATTCTTAGTGAAAGTTAAGTAGATTATTTTTGCGGTGGTATCACTACTCATGTCCATTGCGCTTGGGATTAGGACTCGTGCTATCGCACTCGTCCTAATCGTACCAAAGAGCAATGGACATTTGTGACACCACCACAAAAATAGTCGACATAACTTTGACTACTTATGGTATTATAAGTGAAAGTTCCTTAATAACCGCAAACAATGTTTGTTTATATTCCTTAGCAACGCTAAACGACGCTTGTATTGTGAGTTTTTCGAACTGTTATTCAAAATATTTTCAAAATAATTTCTCCAGAAGAAGAAATCACCCGAAGCTGCAAAATTAAGCTTAGAATTTGTTATCATAGAAAGTCTCCGTTGGCTATTCGCTTGAAATCAATACATAATGTGCTTACTTGGATACAATTGCCGGCCGACTAGCTAGTTTCGGAGACGGAAATTCTTTAAATACTCAAAAAGAGCGCCAACAATTTTTTATCAAATAATGACAAGTGTATCCAGGCATTTAACCCTAGAACGCATACATCTAAGAAAGTTACATTAACGCATATGTGGTGTCGTATAGGACACCACACCTTTTTTGTTTAATGAGGCACTTTACATTTACTATACGCCTTTTTTAATATCTGGAAGTTAATTTTGACTGCATAGATGCATATTAAAGCGCAAAACGAAAGTTAAAATTGTTAAAATATTTATTTATGAGTATGAATAAATTAATTGTTAAATCTAAGGAACTGACGTTAAACAGTGACAAATAACTACAGTGTGATTTTTAAAAACTCAATTGCAGCATGCTCTGGATAGCCTGAATCAGTTGGCAGTACTGAAGTGTAGTGTTGGTGACACTGTCTGTGTCAAAACTGAGGCAAAACCTAACCTGCTAACCTCGAATGTGACATAGACTTGTAGTGTCACCAACAATACATTTCAGTATTGCCAACTGATTCAGGTTATCGAGGGCCTGCTGCCATTGAGTTTTAAAAAAACCACCCGGTAGTCTCTGCTGAGCACATAAATTACGCTGCAGGTTATTAGGTTAGGCTTTGCCTCAGTTTTATCAGAGACTAACGCAAAATCTAACCTGCTATCCTCGAATTTGACATAGACTTACAGTGCCACCAACATATCATTCATACGTTTGAATTTCCACGGCCTGGAGAGGATCTTTTTTTTTGGATCTCTCGATATTTGCATCATAACCTCAAAAAGTTATTTAATGTCAGTTGAAATTACTTCTAATTACAAGGGTCACCAACTCTGTTCCTTTTAGTAATTATAGTTGAAATATTGTCGAATGACCTTTGTAATATGTTATTTTGGTTGTCTGCTCCACTCTATCTGTTCGGTGGCTCAAGTATAATAGCTAACTGGCAATCATATAAAGACAGTAGTGATAGCTATATTAACAAATTCCACTTCGCATTACGTTACTTTGAAAATTATGTACGTGAACTGATAGATGGCAAGTTGTTACCGACCAACACCTACCGAGAAAACGTGTTACGTGATTGCATAGATGGCGTCATATGCGACACCGAGTAACTAAAAAATTTATTATAAATCATGTAACAATTTTTGGAAATTAAACATGAAAGGGATATATTAACAATAATCTTCTGGAGAGGTACTGAAAATATGAATATGATAACATAACAGCAAATCACTAAAAGCTAGATAGTTAAATAGGTGGTATCTCATATGACGCCACCTATGCGTTCTAGGGTTAAAATGAGAATACGTAAACTCAGGTAGCACAATTAATCTGAAAGAGGAGCGCAACTCAAGTACAGGTCGCAGTAACAAATAATGCCAAAATGCAAATATCACAGTATAATCATAAAATATAATCATAGGAAAGTAAGCACAAAAGTATCGTAATTCAAATTCGTAGTTTAACATAAGTTAACAGCTAAGATTATTACTGTATAAATATGAGGTACTTCAAGCAAAAGCTTACAACAAATACTTATAAGTTCACAAATTTGCAATAGTGTTATTGCACACATTAAAAATCAACGGACAGGAAAAATGATAGCAATGGTTATTTATTTAGTTACTTGGTTTTGGAGGAAACGCTATACGCGCTCCAGATGTGGTGACTTCTCAAGGTCACGTCGCTGCTTCCAAAACGTTTATGTGCAATCTCGTACTACAGAAAACTGGTCGCCAGGGGAAATTGCAACACGACGGAGAGAACACTTAGGTCTGGAGATGGGCTTCCGTGTCGGGTCCTTCTTGCGCTCTCCAAGCGTACACAGCAGGGGTTAAAGCGGCTACGATAATTCTAATACAGCCCTATACCGTCCGAAGCATCCCGCACTTGAAAGAAATGACCACTTCTGCAATTAATGTCCAAATCGGCCCTCCGGTACTAGCTGCCTGGGAAATTCCCGATAACGTGCGAATAAATACTCGGCAGCGTAAACTCCGCCGAAAAATGGCGTGGAACTAAAATTCCCCCATAACTGTTTCGGGAATTCGAATCCGCTCCAAAAAGCGTAGGCAAACATCATTCAAGCATACCAACGGCAGACCATGAATTCTCCGAAACTTTTCTACTAACGCTAAAACAGCTTCATGCCGTTTCGCAGAGCAAGATCAAAAAAGGAAAGCTCCGGAAAAAAAAGCGAGCTTATAAAACTTTTCGCTGCAATGCCAAGAAAGTAGGCGTGGCGTCACCTCGCGCAATACGAACTGAGTAGCGTAGACTTTAAAATCGAACAGATGCGCCATAAAATCGTAGTAGTATACCTATAGGCGTTCTGGACCACTTCGCATGTCACCCCTAGCCGGGGTCAAGGTTGTTAACCTATCCGGAGGTCAAGGTCATTGACCTCGCCTAGGCCACTTCCGGTTCCCACGATGAATTTTTGGGTTAAAAGTCTAATTTTTAAAGATTCCCACGATCAATTTTGAGGCTAAATGACTAATTTTATTCCTACGCTTATCAAAATTTTCTCAGGTTCAACAGGATGTGAGTCATCGTCTGAGAATGCAAAACTAGTTGAAACTTGTAGATGCAGGATGTCTGCCAATTGAACAATAACGTCCATTCTTCGAGAAATCTGCACGATTGCAAAAAATAATTGAACAATGAAGTCTTTGTTGTCTGGACGAATTTTTGCTGACCTCCATTATCAGATAAACAGGATGTTATTGTCTGGATCTTCATATAGGTAAGAAAGCGGGGCAGCGCTGCTATTCAGCTACCTTGTTTCGGCTACCATCTCAAGGTCACCCATATAGCCTTGCAGGCTACACTAGCGGGTAAGCAGACTGTTAGACAGGCGGAGAGGTAAACAGACAGTTGGAGTGGTAGACAGGCAAGCAGACAGACAGACAGATAATTAGACAGGTAGACAGGTAGACAGCTAGACAGGTAGACAGCTAGACAGGTAGACAGCTAGACAGCTAGACAGGTAGACAGGTAGACAGGTAGACAGGTAGACGATAGACAGCCAGGTAGACAAGTAGACTGACATGTCCAAACCAGTTCCCATGTAGCCTGGCAGGTTTCTGTTTGCCACAACTACTTACTTTTTCCTTGCAAAGTAGATTAAAATTGGTGTGGAGGGGGGTGACTTATTATTGTTAGGTATATAATAAAAATTTCCCAGATTAAATTTAGTATTGTGAAGTAGCTGAAACTGTGAACATGGGCTCCTCTAAAGTATATAGTATTACCCAGCTCTTGGGAAATAAAATTAAGCCAACTAACGAGAGATTCGGACTCTGGTTATTAGTAGAAAATCTCGACAACAACAATTTAATTACAGATGTTGGAAATATAAATTATACAGAAGACGAACAACTCCTTAGCAACCGCAATTTAGATTTACTTACGCCGATTACAGAACCGTTTTGCGACAATATAATGTTGGCTAAAATTATTGATCGTGTAGATTGCGAAGGAGAAAGTGGTCTTATTGTTAAGAAGGAGATATGTGGTGCTTGTAATAGTTACTTACGGGGGAAATTCTCTAAATTTATTTCTGCTAGACATGGAGTAAAAGCGAAATTACCTTATCTTCTACAAAGTGAGAACAGGATGGCAAGAGGAATTATACAAGTTATTGGAAAGGAAGGTTTGGAAAATATTAACAAAAAATATAAAAATCCAGTAATAATTCCGTACAAAGTAGAACTAGCCGATGTTAATGTGCAGACCCTGTTAGAAGAAATGCCAGAACTTTTAAAACAGCTCCAAATAGATGATTACTACCTTTTGGATTTGGATATAACGCAAGATTTTGCAGGAATATCTAACAAGGTAGAAATGGGCCATTATTTGACTACTAACCATAACTTTTGTCACCAAGGAGAGTCCAAGGAAAATTATAATGTGATTGTAGACAATGATAAAACAGTTGGAATTGATTGTTTAACATGGTTAAATTCGAATGCTAGAGTTAAAATATACAACAAATTTGTATGTCAAATAACAAGTCCAGGAGTTAACAAACAGATTGGTAACCATATTATCGACTTTATCAATTGCCCGGATACCCGTTGAAAGGAAACATTTTCGTCTATTTCCGCTAAGGAACATGGAATTACAAGATTGGAGGCAACAATATATAATTATACTATTGGAGATTATTATAATGCAAACAATGGATTTGATCCTTTAAAAGATTGTTTAAATTTATTGGAAACCAGTAAAATGTACTTCCAAGATGCTCCAATATATTCTGTCTGGATTGCTAAAATGTGGACTAAATTGACTAATACTCTGCAGAATAGCTGTTGTGTAGTATTTAATAATGTCTTACAATATGTCTATTGGGGAAATAGGAACACAAGAAAGTTGACTGGATTACAAATTAAATTACCCGATAATCTAGAAAACCGAAATAAGATGATAAATTATGCACTTTCTGCTTTTAGTTTTAATTATCTGCCGATTAATTATGTAGAAATTGTAGAAAATGATGTAAATACAGGCGACATAAATATTAGGCAAAAATTTTATATTAAAGCTGGAGAAACATTTTTTTCTAAATCCACGACCATTTTCTCTACTATTTGGAAAGATGTAAGATCCGAAGGTATGGGATTAATCAAAACGAATAATGTCATTCCCCAAGTTTTAAGGAAGAGAACCAACATAACTAACAAACTTTCTCCGCATGCAATTAAAAAAATAGAACCACTCTCATCTGTTTATATATTAAGTGCAAGGAAACGAGAACTAGAGATGGAAGAAATTAATTTGAAAAAACGAAAAGTAGAATATGTGCAAAATACAATTGCTATAAAAGAACAATACAAATATTTGCTCGAGAAAGAACACAAGTTAATAGAAATGAGAGAAATTTTAAATTACTTTAAAAATCAATGGAAAAATTTGGATTTAACTGGATGTTATACGGTTTCCGCATTTACTGTAAATAATAGCGGATATAACAATTATGCGAAATATCCATATCTCGGAATACTTGGAGAAAAAAATGGGTGTAAAAGCGTTTACTTCTTAAAAGGACATTACAAAAATGTGTTTTTAAGTATTTACAACTCGAGAGAAAAACTTAAAGAAGAAGTTTACATTTTAATTCCTTTTAACAAATCGGATATAATATGTTTACCAACCGTAGAACCATTTATATCATTTAAAACCAACGGAATTACAACATTTAATGGTCACTCATTAGGTTGAGGTTGAGGAACTTAAATATTATACGGAAGTGTTGCAAAATATGGATAATAATAGTTCATCTTGCCAAAAAGAAATAGAACAAATTGACCATATTACTATGCAAGAAATAAAAGGTAGTATTAAGGTTACACAATGTCATCGGTGGGAAGAATTAGAAGAAGGAACGGAACTAATCATTAAAGCAATTAAACAAAACCAATTCAGACAAAAGATTCGTTATATTTTACAGTTCGAAAACCTAGAACAGTTGTACATATCTAATTACTGGTCCGAAAATTTTTAAATTACAGAATAAAAATTAAATTATATAGAATTAAGACTACTGTAAGTAAAAATAAAGAAATGGTTGTGTTCTGTGTGTAAATTGTACGATTTTTTGTAGTTTTGTAATTTTTAAGGCAATAAAATGTTTTTTTAACCTATTTATTATTTTCTATCACCTAAAATTGAATTTCCCATAGTAATATAAAAAGTAAGAAGACGTGGCAAGCACAAACCTGCAAGAGTACACGGGAACTGGTTTGGACATGTCAGTCTACTTGTCTACCTGGCTGTCTATCGTCTACCTGTCTAGCTGTCTACCTGTCTAGCTGTCTAGCTGTCTACCTGTCTAGATGTCTACCTGTCTAGCTGTCTACCTGTCTAGCTGTCTAGCTGTCTACCTGTCTAGATGTCTACCTGTCTAGCTGTCTACCTTTCTACCTGTCTAATTATCTGTCTGTCTGTCTGCTTGCCTGTCTACCACTCCAACTGTCTGTTTACCTCTCCGCCTGTCTAACAGTCTGCTTACCCGCTAGTGTAGCCTGCAAGGCTATATGGGTGACCTTGAGATGGTAGCCGAAATAGGGTAGCTGAATAGCAGCGCTGCCCCGCTTTCTTACCTATATGAAGATCCAGACAACAACATTTTGTTTATCTGATAATGGAGGTCAGCAAAAATTCGTCCAGACAACAAAGACTTCACTGTTCAATTATTTTTTGCAATCGTGCAGATTTCTCGAACAATGGACGTTATTGTTCAATTGGCAGACATCCTGCATCTACAAGTCTCAACTAGTTTTGCATTCTCAGACGATGACTCACATCCTGTTGAACCCGGGAAAATTTTGATAAGCGTAGGAATAAAATTAGTCATTTAGCCTCAAAATTAATCGTGGGAATCTTTCAAAATTAGACTTTTAACCCAAAAATTCATCGTGGGAACCGGAAGTGGCCTAGGTGAGGTCAATGACCTTGACCTCCGGATAGGTTAACAACCTTGACCCCGGCTAGGCCCGTGACCTTCGGGTGACATGCGAAGTGGTCCAGAACGCCTATAGGTACACTACTACGATTTTATGGCGCATCTGTTCGATTTTAAAGTCTACGCTACTCAGTTCGTATTGCGCGAGTTGGCGCCACGCCTACTTTCTTGGCCTTGCAGCGAAAAGTTTTATAAGGTCGCATTTTTTTCCGGAGCCTTCCTTTTTTGATCTTGCTCTGCGAAACGGCATGAAGCTGTTTTAGCGTTAGTAGAGTAGTTCCTTCGGGTGACATGCGAAGTGGTCCAGAACGCCTATAGGTACACTACTAATCGTAACAAATTACTGCCCAGGAAGTCGTGTGAGAGATATGAAAATGAGTACCGTCTATTTTGCAAGTGTCGACAAAAGAAAAATTAACAAAGTATGTAATAATACTCTTCTCGTCTATTTATTAAAAAAACCCAAATCCATGAAAGCGTCAACTTTATGGAGTCGATTTTCTATGTTAAAAAGTTGTCTGGCAGTAAAAGAAATTTTCCGAAAACTAATGCATTTTTCAAATGACAAAATATTGGTTACACACCAAAAAAGTCCAAAGTATTAACTGCATACCAAGTCGCCAAAGTCATTCTTGAAGCACATGATGAGAAGTGATTAACTAAAGTAATTTTAATATTGGGTATTTTCGGTGCATGCCGAAGAAATAACTTGAGTCGTTTAACTTTGGATGACGTATTCCTTCAATACCGCAATAGTAAATGTTTATGTTCAACATGTAGGTTTTCATACTATAAGTGGTACAACAAAACAGGTTGCTAAATAATTGAACCTTAAAAGTTTTTAAGAATATACTGGACACGGTTTCAGACGATCTTCAGCATATATGTCAGTCGAAGGCGGAGGGGATTTGCTTACTCTAAAAAGATATGGAGGTTGGCGTTCGTCGACAATGGCTGAAGGGTACATCGAAGAATCGGCAAGCAGAAAGGTTGAAGTTTCTCATAAATTGTTTAGTCATTCAAGAATGGGAAACACAACATCAACACCAGAAAACATTGTAGTTGGGAAAGACCAAGAAATAAATACTAATGTAGTACCCTCGACTTCATTAACTAAAATTCTACAAAATGAAGTGCTTGCTAACTGATTGTATATTTACAATAACAAAAATTGGAACATAAATATTTCATTTAGTAAAAATTAAAGATACAAGTTTTTGTTCGTTCATGAATTGCATTTTGTTTTCAGAGAGGTATAATGAAAAATATTGTTCATTACACGTCCATAATAGTTATTTACGTGGCAAGCTTAGTAAATTAGCCTTTATAGGCAAGCCGGATAATTATATTCCTATAATCCGGTGAGCCCAATACGTACAACGTTTTAATTCTTTTTCCCGAAATTGTAAAAATTAATAGTAGTGATTAATAATGGATTTGTTTATTAGCAAACAAGCTGCTTGTAAAGTAGCCAAGGCAACATTTTACAGGCAGAGTGCCTGTAAAGACTCATTTACCGAGACAGTTCAGACAACAGTAAACAACCGTTTAACAAGTCAAGAGAACATAAATGCTTTTCAGTGCTTGCAACACTTCTCGTGTGAGGCGTAGCCGGGAAAAGTCTGTTTTCTGGACTCCTAATGAAATATACTAACGTATGTCACAAAAGTTTTGAGACAAAGGTATTCTTCATATCTCTAGAAGGAAAAGAGTTAATCTAATCCCCCGGCATGGGAACTTTTTTGATATTTAGTAATCTAGTTGTTTTGATTACTGGGTATTGTAATTGTTGTAGTTCTGAAGAGATTTCTTCCTCAGAGATTGAAATAGGTATATTTCTTATAATTGCTGAGATATTGGTGTTTTTCGCGGGAAGATAAATGTAATAGTTCATCTTTTTATCCTCGTAATATTTGGTTAAGGCTCTATAATCATCAGAGCTGTTTAAATTGATTTTTAATTGGTTTCTCTGTATGATGTGGTGAAGTTTTCATTTTTAATTACTGCTTTGATGTATTTGATTATGTTTTGATGGAGGGTGCCGGTAAGTAGGAATATCGGTGGAATTTTTGGTTTGGTTGGTTCTTCGGTTGTGTGAGAAGCTTTATTTGTGGAATTCTGGTTGAGCGTTGTTTCAGATTGCAACGTATAGAATTTGTTTTGGGTTAGAAGTGTATCGTTGTTAAACCTGTAACGTTTGTTAACGTCATTATCGTCGTCTGGGGTGGTCAGTCAGCGTTGTTTTGTGTTTATGTTGGTAGTTTCTGTATCCATTGAACTGGGAGTAGCATTTGCTCCTTCATAAATTAAGATTGGAGTTTTAATCAGGGATGGTTTTGGATCTCCCATATATTAATATTTATATTAGTTGGTGTAGCACAGGCTTTGTTTGATATGTACAGAGTTAAGTTTTAAATATCACACTTGCAAACAAAAGGGGGCCGCCGCTATCCGTGCGATGGCGAAGGCGCCGGCGGCGGTGAACACTGACTTCTGCGCTAAAGCAGTTATCGCAATGTTACAGGTTAATTATTATTGTTATTTAAGTTTATTAGTAAAGAATTTCATGTCAGATTAAGACTCACGATGCTAAGTCCGTAAGCAAATCTTATCACCTGGTGCACGAACGTCCGTCACGTACTACAGTTCAACTCGCACTCAAAGGAAAACATTTGTGAAACCCGTGATTTCCAATTCATAAAAGGATAGTTTGCAAAATCGAGTAACCAAAGAGTTTTTATGAAAAATAAAGATCAATCTCATAAAGCTGCACTTCATTTTTGATTTAACTGTTACCTATCTGTTATAGCTTCTGGTATCTCCATCTTCAACTCAAGCTAGAAATGAGTAAAATGAGGGAGAAGTTTGTTACATTTTTTCCTGTAATAATTGTGGTGTCATCAGATGGAAAATCCTGCGTTTGAGAAATCAGATTTTTGCATACGCGTGAATAAAACCACCTTCCGAAATGTCTTCAGATCTTCATGTTTCGGGGTCCCTAGATGATGAAAAAAGATTTTCTCAATTCCGTCCGTCTGTTTGTCTGTCCATCCGTCTGTCTATCTGTCCGTCTCTTGGCGGTACAGCTTAAAAACTATTGATAGAGAACAACGATATGGGGATTATATATCTACCTGGCTCGAAACCGAGAGAATTTCGATCATATACAGTGTGGTCCATTAAGTGTGCAACAAATGAGACACTTTTTTATTAGTTGTAAAATCGAAATTTAAATACTGCCACAAGTTAGTGCATGTTCGATAACCATATCAGATGCATTTAGAATGGCTTCAAGTCAAACAATACAGGGCAGGACAAAAATATGAAATTCGTTCAAGAATAAAGTTACCTTACTTCAAAAAATATTGCAAAATTTTATTGAGAAAAGTTGTTTAGAATCAAAAGTTATGCTCAAATACAAAGTCATGGCCTCCTATTCGAATTTAGATTTTTTTTTGTAAAATTTTGTATTATCCCAGTATGATACATATTTTTATTATTCTGATTTCATTAAGAGTTTTTTCATATGTAAATTATCATTAGTAAAGCATTTGCCTTGTTAAAAAGAATATTTGCGAAATTCTAAAGTTCTGTTAAATATCGTTGCAACAAACATGAAGTGGACGCTTACCTAAAAAAATATAAATCCAAGTAAATTTTATAAATACGCTTCAAGTTGCTAAAAGTTATTTAAAAGTGATCTGGTTGTGGCTGCTTTACATACATATAAAATCAGAATAATAAAAATATGTATCATACGGGGGTAATACAAAATTTTCCAAAAAAGAATCAAAATTCGAATAGGAGGCCATGACTTTGTATTTGAGCGTAGCTTTTGATTCTAAACAACTTTTCTTAATAAAATTTTGCTATATTTTTTGAAATAAGGTAACTTTATTCTTGAACGAATTTCATATTTTTTGTCCTGCCCTGTATATTGTTTGACTTGAAGCCATTCTAAGGGCATATAATATGGTTATCGAACATGCACTAACTTTTGGCGGTATTTAAATTTCGATTGTAAAACTAATAAAAAAAATTCCCATTTGTTGCACACTTAATGGACCACACTGTATATTACTATCATTGTTAATATTTAGATAAATAAATGATTTAATAAAATAAATATGTTTAAAATCTCAAATGGGTCGTGTCTCTACATCCTAGTAAGTGTTATAAAATAATTATTTCAAATATATTTGCTATCAAATTCAATATTTGGGTCCTTTTATAATTATAAATGATTATAATCATTTTGAAAACTAAAAATTTTGAACAATACGCATTTATCTACCAGGATCGTTTTTATGTTGACATTATAGCTAATGGGACTCAAGTAAAAAACATGGAGTTCCAACCTCAAAAATTGTGCCAAATAAATTTGCTTTTCTTCAAGAAACCGTTCAGTTCCACGTCACTACACGTGTCCTTGGCGACAACAAAAGCGTAAGTAAACAAATGTCATAAAACAAAACACTCAGTGGCCGCTCTTGCCGGAAGTTGATATACAAAAAAAATTACCTCACTTCAAAGTTTTAAGAATAATGTTTTCTAGAATCACTTCCCTGACCTGCTTTGGTGCTCCTGACATGGATAATTAATAGGGCTGCAAAGAACTTTGCAATAAGTCCCGCGTCGCTGTAGGCCCCTGCGCTGATAAATACAGCTGTAATGACGCACACACCTCGCTTCGTTGGTGTCAGTAGCTTTCTCGGCTGCTATGCTCTACCACTCAGTGTTTTGCCCTGACCTAGCGCTTCAAACTGTTCCAGGACAACTTCGTTCACACTCGCCTCACGTTTCAATTGCGCTGCCTGCTTGTCCAAACTCCTTCCGAAACCGCCAAGTACTGATCGACCAACTTCGACGCACTTTTTTTACCTGGGCGGAAACACTATCAAGCCCCCGTTAAACTTCCAGAGGTTCCAGAAGACACTCACAATAAATTACACAACTTTTAATGAATACTGGGGTAGTTATTTATTAATAATTGTAGTTTCAATTGGGGAAGCCAAAACAGACTACAGCTAACAAGCGTGGCTTGCTCCCCCTAATCCAAAACCTACTCTGATTACATTTGTTCACTGCAAAGCTAATATGATCTCAATGCAGTTTTTAACAAAATTATTGTCACATCCACAGTAGGAAACATTTTAGATATTATTTGACATTCATGAAATATTATTAATTACAGTAATAATTATGGAGGCTCAACATTGTGTTCATAGGAATATACAGGGTGAGCACCGCAAAAATTTAAATTTTGTTTACTTTTGCTTTAATTCAATAACTATTAGTTAAATAGAAGTTACTTTTGCACATAGCTCAAATGTTGGAACCAACATATACAAAGCGAACAAATGAAAAAAAAAATTCTTATTTTCTTTGATATTTTCAAAATGTTTAGCTTAGGAACTTCTACCAGCGAGGGAAGTTCAGTGTAAAGCCCTTACAGATATTTTTTTAAACGTCAAAATTAAAATAGTAGCTTCTAATGGCGGCAAAACGTATTTGGTAACTTAGCAATTTATTAGTTACCACGATGAAAATCGTTTAATTTTACTTTTTCTCGCGAGGGAAAAAAGTGGCACTTTAGACCATGTTTTGAGGGAGTAAAGTAGAGCTTTAGATATAGTCAAAAAATAATCTTTTATTTGAAATCGGCATTAAAGTACCTCGAAATCGTCATTACAATACGATAAATCGGCAGTAAAGTAATCCATTGTTTTACGACTTTTTTGTAGGTGGTGAGGCGACAGATAAAGGTCAACCGACATTAACATAACCTACAAATGTTGGATAAAATGTTGTAATTTCACGATTTCTCGTTTTCAAATAAAACATAATGTACTCCTCGGCACTGAAGTTCTTTTTTATCCCTCATGTGGTTTATTTTACATTAAATCCACATTCCTGATAAAAAGCTAAACTTCAGTGCCTTGGTATACGAACTACTATTGTTTTATTTCCATGTTTGATGCTTTGTTAAATACTACCCAAAAAATTCAAGTTTGGTTATATGTACTACATACGTCTATGTAGCTCGTGACCGTGTTTCGCACCCTTTCCTATCTCTCCAGTCTTCGTTTTTAGAAAGTTGTTTCAACCAATCTTCTGGTGGTCTTCCTCTTTTTCTCCTTGAATGCGGTGGCCATTTTTACAAATTTGCAATTTTTGCCGCAACCGCTTAAACAATCGTGACCAAACCGAACTCATATGAGAGACTTCTGTCAAGACAGCAAGCGTTTTGGCATTAAAAGAACCCCGGAAACTGCAGTTTAGTGAAGGTGTCCCATGAGTTGGATGTAAACATGCTATCTCAAGAACCGCACAACCTATCAGGATGATTTCTACGCCAGTTTGTATGCAATATTAATGCAAGAAACTGAAAAACTTTTGGGTGAGATTAGTCCTTTTTTTTTGTATGTGGTTTTCGATTTGTATGAATGATAACAGCAATAGACTTTAAGCGGCAGCGTAAATACGGAACACGATTGCATAATGGTACAGAGTTGAGTTGCTGGGCTTAAGGTGACAACTTTAAAACTAGGTATCAAATCTATTTGTTATCATTGAAAGATTCGGATATAAATTTCTATCCATTGTCATCTTTCTATGTGAAATGCTACGCCATAGGCGTTTTCTGCCCCCACACTGAAAGCACCGTTTTAAGAGACTACGAAGACTAAATTAATTTGTCTTAAAAAGTGGGCGCCCAATGGACGGATAGCAAAAATCACAAATCCCAACACTGTGTTGTCGTATCAATAAGGCGCTTGCAGCTTTTCATCTCGCTTTTAAATATTTTTTGACCCAAATACACTATTCAACTTATTTGTGGCTTGTTTTCCTTGGTGCACTCTGGCTGTTATTTCTTTTTTGATGGCCCCCTCTTTCCCATTCGTCACGCCTAAATATTTGTATTCACTGCAAACTTCGATTACCCCTTCGTCCATTTTTAAAATTTGTTGCGTTCCTATTAATCAACTTATACTTTGTTTTAGTTAAATTCACTTTCAGTCCGGCCCTGATGCATATTTCTGTGTGTTTTCTCATCATGTAGTCTGCATCGTATTTGCCCCCAGCTATCAGAATCATATGGAACATGTGGAGCAAGCTTCCGTCTATGTCTTTGCACAACCAACGGATTTGTTTTGCCACTTTTTTATGATTTAATAATGTGTAATTTAAAAAAAAAGTTTGCGACAGGCAGCGTTCTTGTCTCAGGCTCTTAGTTGGTGTTAGTAGCTGAGATAACTCTATGAGTTGGGTCTCTCTATTCCTTGTTCTTCTCTACTGTATCAGTTGTTTTCTGGCCAATCTGATGTAAATACAGACCGTCCTGCCGTGAATACGCTCTGTTCTTCCCCAATATTTATTGTTTTTTCTAACCTTTCTTTTAATATGCGCCCATATAGTTTTCCAACAGTCGCTGTTACACCGATGCCCCGGTAATTTCTGCACTCATTCTTTGATCTTTTTTATATATGGATGTTAAATATGCTAGCTTGCACTGTTTTTGGTGGAACTTCTTCTTTTATTAGGCATTTGTTAAATATACCAGTCAACATTTCGAGCACTACTTCCGGTGCATTTTCCAACAACTCAAGTGAAACACTTTTAGGGACCAGTGAGTTACCATTTTTATTGAGTGGTTTTTTGTTTCGTTTATAGTTATCTCACAAATTCTCTCCCGTATTGTTATTTCTATTTGTATGTTTTAATATTTTCCTCTGTCTTCCGTAGACATTTCGGAATAATACGTTACACAATGGTCAATTTTTATAATTGGTACATTTATTTTATTTTTGTTAATCGTTTTCCAGGCCGTCTTCTGAATCGGTTGTTCCCAATAATTTTTATAACAATTTTCGTTTTGTTCGACTAGTTCCTTTATTTCTTTCTTGACCTTGCTCTGTTTTTTCGAGATTCAAAAGCTGCTTCGTGTATAGCTGTTTCAATGTTTCGTACATGTTTTCCCCACTTTCTTCTGTGTGTTGTCTGAGTTTGTTTACCAGTAATAGTTTGTAAATGAACCTTACTGATTCAACTTTAAGTATTCTAAATTGCTATATTTTTCGCCCCTTGTCTTTTCTTTTCTTCTTAGTTTTGTATGTGTTGTTTTCTGGTTCAAGGTAATTTCATTTTGTACCTTATATATAATTTTGCTCTTAGTAGGGGTTGATCGCTCCCTGACTCCGCGCGTCGATACACTTTTACATCTAGCATCTTCCGTTTGCAATTTAGTGTTTTGCCCCAGTATCTGTTAAAGATTTCAATTTTGTCATAGCTTATATCCAGGTGTATTTACGGTTGTTGTATATTATGTAGGTATTCGTTTATTATGCGAAGTGACTGTTTCATGTAACTCGATTACACGTTCCTCTATATTATTTATTGTACCCGAATCGCCTTATAACCTGATTGTTCAGTTGCCTTTTTACTCTGGCATTCAAATCCCCAAAATGATTATTTTTTATGTCTCAAATGTCTGCTATTACTTTTGCTTCTCTTTCATGCATTCATCTCTTATACCGGAGCTTCAGTCGTCAGTAGAGTATATACGGCCACAACTGTTAATGTGTGGAACCAGATTTCTATTTCCATCTTAGTTATTCTTTTACTTATTTCGCCCCATTTTTTTATGTGACTTCTTCCATTTTTATGTACCTACTGCGATCGACACTCCGGTTTTTACACTTTACGCCTTTTCTACCCCACTGTAAAAGGAAGATAACTCCCTTGAATATTTCATTTTCAGTTCTTTTTTTGTTTCTGTAAGGGCCACTACGACCATTTTGAATTTGTTCAGTTGTTCAAATACTTGTTTTTTGTTGTTGTTTAAACTTTGCATATTGCAAGTGCCGATATTCAAAGTTTTTTTTTTCGTATGCCTTTACGTTGTGTTTTTCATCCGTCTCGAGGCTCTATTTGAGGATTTTTATGTTACAAAAAGTTTTTTCGAGCTTTATAAATCTTATGCTTTTGACTTATGAATTTTACAGCTTCATATCGTAACTTGAAATAGACGAAAAATTCAATCAAGTAGTTTTATTCAAAGCATAATGATTCTTATAAAACAACTATGTAAACAATAAAGGAGTTAATAGTATTTTTTTAAGTTAAATAAAATAAGGACTTTTAGGTATTTGCAAAAATGTTGTATAATAATAATCTCTAGCTGCTATAGTTTTTGAGATGACTATGGACACAATGAAAACAAATCATGCTGTATATCTTATTTATATATATAAATTATAATTTGCCCCCTCTAGATTCTCGCTTATCACAGAGCAGATGAATGTTCAAATTAAAAAGATGACTGAAAACTAAGAGGAATAGCCCAGTTGCTTCAACTTAATTACTGATTAGTAAATCTACCAAACAACGGTGCAGCAACCTCATATAAGAATTTTGCGCAAAGCAACGAAAGTTGCATGGAATTTGACATATTTCAACCTGTTGCGCAAGGAAGCCAAGTTCTTGCCTGTTAAAACGCATATTTATCGATAACAGCAGGAAAGGAAAATAATTAATGTAAAGTATGATTCGCTTCAAGAACGAAAATTTCCAAAAAATTAGGTGTGTTGTTCCGTTGTTGTTGAGCCCCTTTAGAGTGCGTCATCTCTTCGAACTTCATCTTTTCCAGCTCGGAATGGTACACCAGGTTTAGCACTGCCTGAAACCGGATTAATTCGCTTTCTGGACGCCGAGGAAATTCCGCTGCTGTGTAGTAATCGAGCGTAGTAAGTTTCTTGAAATTCGAGGAACTTCATTCTGTTTTGTTTTGTAACGGTGATCTCATTTACAAAGATCAACTGGATAATAATATTTGTTTCCGTCTTCTAAGTAACTTTTTGTTGGTTTTGGAAAACAAATAAATTAGCATACCAGCTTTACTGCGTTTAAAGCTCGAACCATTGAAGATTGCTACGCTTAATTTAAATGTTAAGTAATATACGGGGTATATGATCAGCGGAAAAAGTGATAACCTATGGCTTAATGCAATGAAGAAATCGTTTTTTCGTATTAGTGCAAAAGCTCTGAAACTGAAAACGTAATCTGTAGGTATCTCCATTTATCCACCAGGAAAACACAAGAAAATTTAAAATTATGTAAATTATACCACAAAATCACAACCTTCTGTCAATATATTTTTTTTACTTTTAACGCTACGTACTCTAAATATAGTATGATCAAAAATTATTTTCATCTAGTATGGCCATGGAATACTTCCTAATTTATGAATGCAACTATAGGTCATTTAAAAATCAAATGTCAAGTTTGAAATTTAGGTATAAACGTAGTTGCATCCATAAATTAGGAACAATTCCATGACCATACTAGACGTAAATATTTTTTTGATCATACTTTATTTATTTTATAATTATCCAGTAAATAAATACAGCGTGTGTCCCGAGTTAGTTTAACATACGTATGAATACCCAAAAATTTTGGAATTATATTTTCACAATCGTGAGATCGTTCCTGCCCTGAAACTTATTTTGCCCACAATTTCAATTCGGTTGAAATCAAGTACTCCTTGATAACTCAGCAATAAATTTTACGATTTCATGTAAAGTACTATAATTATTAAAGTTATGGCAAAAGTTCATTAAGGAAAGTTGCTAGAAATGTTTCAAGTACAAGCATACAAAATTTTAAAAATATTGGTTGTTTGAGAAAACACAGTAGGCATATGCAAATAGTAAACTACGTATTACATAACATATATTATAATTATAGTTGCACAGAAAAACATGATTTTGTTAAGGAATGAAACGATATAGTAACTACATGTATTTAATATTCAAAAATAACATAATAACCACTAAAAGGTTTTACTCTATAGTTTTCTTTTATGTAATGATGCATTAGGATCTTTTCTAATCAGTGACCTACAGTAATCACTCAACATGTTCGAATTCCTTGGTACCGATTTTCCAAAGTTTAAAGTTCCCGATGGAAACGCGTCATCACTTACAGCTCCTAAATTTTTGGGGAAAATCCAAATATTAATGCAAATAATTCATCTTTTGTGACATATTACATCCCATTTTATGGTAAGGTGTCAACATACCATCAACCAGTTTTTTAATTTTTCGACTTTTTATTGCCCAGGAAATGGGTTACGACGGATTTTAAATAATTTTACGCTACATTTTCTTTTCTTTGTAGAACAGCATCGAATCCGCTATCTTTCATTAATTGGCAAATTTGGGCAACTACAAATACGCCCTCCTTAATTTTTGGGTCACTGATTTTTTGGAAATTTGCTTTAGGTATTAAAAAGCCTTCCCGCTACAGTCCATACCTTTTACAAAACTCTTTATCAGTTCTACCTTTATGTGCCAAGGAGACAAAAGATTTTTCCCTAATCACAAGGCTTTTATGTAGAATATTTTTACTTCCCGTCTAAAAGACGAAGAAAGTATTGTAATCGCGAAAAATCACCTTTCGAGATTTCTTCCGATCTTCACGTTTCAGGGTCCCTCAATTCTGTCTGTCTGTCTGTCTGTTGGCGGTATAACTCAAAAACTATTTGTCGGAGGAAGACAATATTTTGCATACACATTATATATTTACCTGACATGAAACCGAGAAAATTTCAGACAAATATACACAGGTTGAGTACCTTAAAAAAATAAAATTTTGTTTATTTTTGATTTAACTTAGCAATAAATACAAGTAATAATTTGTACATAGCGCAGGTTTTATTCTTACCAAAAATGAGCCCCAATAGATACAGAATAAATGTTGTACGATACAAAAAAAGCAAAAAATTAGTGCGTTACTTAATACGCAGGAATTCGAAGGGTCGGTCCTCCGTAGCTCAAGTAGAAATAGCCCGTTCCCTTGCAATATCCCACAAAATGTTGGGATTGCATACGTGGTCCGCCTGCCCTTCGAATTCGACCACCGGTAACGTTTGTTTATTTGAAAATCTATTTAATTTATTAGAAACGTGAAGATATTTTTACTCCCAATTTAATTTCATTTTTTAAATTATTTAGTGTCACAATGTCGACGAGGGAAGTTATCCGTAAAGCCTTTTACAGATTTTTTCTTCTACTACTAGTTGTCTGCTTGTCCAATACTTCACAATGCAGTGCTGGGATCTAGCACGGCTGTTCCATTGCAAAGCAACATTATTTAGTATCCCAGTTGCATTCCTAATAAAAAAGCTATAACTTTTAGATTTTCACATATATGTCATTCATATCGTTTATAGTCTATCTTTGTTAAAAGGCATTTCATATGTTTATAGGATTCCTAGAGCTGAACCGAATATCCCATGGGAACTAAAGGCAATGCATTACCATTGTGCAATAGAACTGCCTTTAAACTTAATTTAAATGCATCATGAACAGTCGCTATTCTTCTGGTTTGTGTTTATGTCCAAGGGCTTCTATTTTAGCTATCCGTTCCAATAAATTCCAACCTTTTAATCTGCACCCAAGCAACTCGGTTTTGCTTCTACTTAAGTTTAAATTACGAACTAAATCGTTTAGTTGTGCCTGTGTGATCAAATGTGGATCGGTTGTATCTGAAGGATTATTAAACTCAGGATCACTGCCAGGAACAATTGCAACAATTTTTTCATCCGATTCGTCTAAAGTTTCTTGTAGCAGAGGAACGGGAAGATCAGCGCAATGGCCAACAGATCTTATCGCCGATTGTACATTAGGATACTTGACAGTTTTTATTTTTTGCAGAGAATCCTGATATCTTTGTTGTGCAGACGTAACAGTCGGTTAGATGATCCTTTTGCTCTCCATATCATCAGCGTGCTGAAAGTAGAATCAGCACGCGTGCTGAAAGTAAACAACTGATTTTGAATTTACGTATTTTTTTTTTTTTTTTTTATTTGTTTATTGGAGGAAACACAGATACAGACATTTTTTAACAGAAAATTTTTATATGGCAATAGAACTTGCCTGCATCCTAAACCATTCCTCACTAATATAAAAATACTAAATTAACTTAATCTAAGTTCACAACATAGTTGTTAGATTTAAAGGCAATGTAAATCAAAAATGTTTCATGAAATAGGTGTGCATGTAATAGTTAGCCTAACTTTATGTTTGAATGTATGCTGAGAGTGAAAAAATATGTCCAGGACATTCATCTTCTCGTTATACAAATGGCACATTCTTCTAATGGGATCTCTAATGCCAGCATTCGTTCGTGGCCGACTAAGATGGAACAAGCTCATGAGTCGAGTATTTCGTGAGGGCACTCTCAGTTCTATCAGTTGCAGTAAACATGGTGAATCAATGAGGTTATTACATATCTTATAGAGAGTCATTAGATCAAGCTGCAGACGTCGATCAGAAAGAGTAGGTAATTTGTAGTCAACTAACATTTGAGCATAAGAACGTTTGGTATCACTCATCCTGTGGCTTAGCCGACGTAAAAACTTTTTCTGGATACTTTCAATACTTGCACTATGTACCTCATATAGAGGATTCCATACAGTGGTGCAATACTCTAATTGGGAACGTACCAGCGTGAAATAAAGAAATAAAAACGAGTGAGGTTTTCGAAATGGTCGACTGGTTCGAAATACGAATCCTAGCATGGAGTATGCTTTGTTGACAATATTTTCGATATGCCGGTCAAAGTGAAGCTTCGAGTCAAAGAGAATACCTAAGTCTCTTATGCTGTCTACACGCTCGAGGTAATAGTGACCAACTTGGTAATTATGGTCAATAGTTTTAATGTTTTTAGTGAAAGTAATTTGTTTGCATTTACTGTAACTAAGGAAGATTTTATTTTGGGTACAGAATGTATAAAACCTCTCCAAATCACGCTGGATTTGTAGACAGTCGTTGAGACACCGAACAGTAGCAAAGAATTTTATGTCATCAGCATATAAAAGGAAAGAACAGTGTTCGAAGCATTTGACTACGTCATTGATAAATAATGTAAACAGGAGTGGGCCGAGAATGGAGCCTTGGGGCACACCTGATGTTACCGCTTCCCAGTTCGAAATGCGTCCACAAACGGACACAGCTTGTTGTCTATTTTTTAAATACGAAACAAACCATCTCAGTAAGTTACCTCGAATTCCATTAAAAATAATCTTTTTTATTAAAATGAGGTGATCGACTTTGTCAAAGGCCTTTTTGAAATCACAGTAAATTGCGTCTACTTGATAGCCACAGTCCATGTTGTGAAAAAGGAAGTTTGAATAAATGAGCAAGTTACTAGTGGAAGATTTACCTTTAACAAAGCCGTGCTGCTGTTCAATAATTTGCGATGATAAAGCAGGATATATACAGTCATGAACCAGCCTCTCCAGAAGTTTAGGTAGGCTAGATAAAATAGAAATTGGCCTGTAGTTTTCAACTTTATGACGGGAGTCGCCTTTGTGCACTGGGATAATGTATGCCAATTTCCACGTATCAGGAAAGGTGCCTTCCTCTAAACATCTATTAAAAATTAAAGTGACTGGAATGTACAGGGAGGAAGCAGTCTGTCTAAGAAAGTAAGGGGGGATTCGGTCTGGTCCTGCGCCTTTCTTGGTATCTAGTGACTTTAATCCTTTTAGGACTTCTAGTTCATCTAAAACAATTTGATGAATGGATGCTAAGCCAGAATCTTGTGCTCCCTGTGCCAGCTCATCGAGATTGAAAGAGTCGTCTATAGAGGATTGTTCAAATGTGGATTTAAAAAAGGTGGAAAACATGTTACATATGTCTTGTGCATCATTGGATTTACGCTCTGCGAACGACATAACACTGGGATATCCATCAGAAGATTTCAGTGATGACACGTAAGACCAAAAGCTTTTAATGTTTGATTGCATAGATGTTTCTACAGTGTCGAAGAATGAATTGTGACATTTTCGTGCTAATTTTTTAAATTGGGAGCGTAAAAATGAATATTCCCTATAGTCCGAAAGATTCTTGTAGATCTTCCATTTTAACCACCTCTTGCTTTTCTTCCTAGATAACTTAATCAATTCGGGAGTATACCACACAGGGAATTTTTCGTTTCTGCAGGACTGCAATGGCACATGTCTGTCAACTATATCGTAGATGTGAGCATAAAAATTACACAATGCTTCCTCCGTTGAGAGGTTGTTAAATTCGCTTTCCCAGTCTATGCAATTAATTTCGAGATTGATAGCATTGTAGTCACCCTTTCTGAAGTTTGGTTTCCGGGGTGCTTTATTTTTTAATTTGGTTGGAGGCGCAATTGAGAGATCCAGCACTAAAGCAGGGTGGTGTCTGTCCTCAGGAAGAAGAGGGTCACTACTGCGCACAACACTAACTTCGCGATTGCAGAAAACGAGATCGAGATATTTGCCATTTTGGTTTTGTATACAGCTATACTGATGTAAATTTATATACGACATAGTTTGCAATAAAGCACTAGAGCAACCTGCATTCGAAGATGAACTAATGTTTAAACTGGAAGTGAGGCTATAAAGTTATTCTAGTTAGTTCTATGGTTAGAAGTATTTTTTTTATAATTAGAGCATTATGTAATGAATAAAGTAAAATGTGTACTATTATAATTACCTTTGATAACTAACTTTGACAACTACCGGCTGCAAAAACAATCGCCTGTGCCGGCTACTTATCCACGGCCATCTTTTTACTATGACATAAATTATAACTGTCAAGAATGTAGACTTTTGTTAAATCGCTGTTTATGTATTTATAACAGTAAATTTAAGGTTGTAGAAAAAATATTGTATACAAACTCGTGATAAAAGTGTTATTGCACTCGACATGTTATGTTACGTTTCATAATTTAATCTCTTGCACTAAACACTCACTTTTAGCACTTGTATCATAAATAGCTATGTTGGAGTTTAGCAGTAAACTCTTGACAAACATAATAGAAACTATCCGGACCGTTCGCACATTTAAGGGCCATGTTAATGTTTTTACAGTTTCCCACTAAAAATGTTCTTTTATAAGCAGTAATAATGCAACTTTGTTAAACTCAGAACACTCCACAAAACAACAGCACACAACTCTGAAGAGGTTGCTATATAAATAAATTAAAAAAAAATAAATATATTCCAAGATTTATCATATCGGATAATTGCTAATGACAAATTAATAATATTCTAACGTATTTGAAATTCAATTATCTCGTAACTAGAGGATAATTAGTCTGTAGTTAACTTGATGCCAGGATACCAGCGAAGTGCAACAAATAATGTTCTATTTATATAGTGAAACGTTAAATGCACATATTTCAAAAACTGTACGTGATAGAAAAAGTCTGAAAACAGATTTGATTTCAGGACGAGAAACTGTATCGGGTGCACCTAGTTTTTTAGGAACCAAAAACACTGTTGTTCAGTTTTATATTACATTATGTAATTGGAGAATGTTGTTTGCTATCGTTCAGAGTTTATCGTAGCTGCAAAAAATTTACGACCGATATTAACATTTAGGAGTATTGTTCTTATTGCTTCAGTTTGTATTTGACGTTAAATTATTTTAAAAGAAGGTGTTATTCCTTATTTGAAAACATCTTCTGTGAAATGTAGTTTGAGAACGATCACCGTTGCCAATTTGACAATTCTTTAGGAAACAAAAATAAGCAAATTAACTTTTAGTAACCCCAATAATCAGCACTTTATTTCGCCGTATCTATGACAGTCTGTATGAAGTATTTCTTTCGAGACAAGAAATATACCTGCATTAGAATTTTTTTTAAAATTATATAATTTCTTGTAATTTATAGTAAGCCATCCCCGTTGGTACATTGGTGGTGTCAAGGTTATTATTTACAATTTTCGTTTTTCAATTTTCAAGTTTGACATTGAAAAATTTTTATATAGTAATTACCAATGAGAGACCAATCCATTATACTTACTGCTGACTGTCTCCATTAATTAGAAGACTAGTTTTTATTAATGATGCAAATAGTTACATAACTAAATCTTTAAGTGCGCTATAAGTCGAAATGAACTTTTATCTTACCAGACAGTTTTTTTGTGTATCACACTGAAAATACCTAAAAACAATATGAATAGTAAAACGGCACAAAAAGGTTACATTACTCATCTTACCTGACTAAATTTTTCGTATTTTTAAATGTAACAACGTTTGTTCTTCTATATTAATATATAAAACATAAGCATCAAGCACGAAGCACAAAAAATTGAATATTCTTCAATTCTAGAAAGAATTATAGAAACACTATAGTTTTGTGCAAAAAATACTACAGAAATCGACTGTAATAAATTATTTTCATAAAATTGAAAATTGCCGAAAATATTGATCTCTTAATTAGTTAAACAAAATATTTAAAAATAATGTAATATTTACTATTGTGCCCTTTGGGTTGTTTGTAAATATTCTATAAATTATCACTATTCGTATGATTATGAGCCTTTCACTAAATCAACCTCGAAAATATAATACGTTCCGAATACTTCTAGCATTGAACCGAGCCCGAAGTTATTTTAAGGAACCGGGGGTAGTTTTCAAATTTCGTTGAGCCTAGCGGTCAGTTAGCTGCGAACGTGCATATGCGAATATTGTGAAACCTGACACGACCGGGGATGGCATTTTTACAATCGCTGGTGGTAATTACATTGATTAATCGAAATGATAAAGTAATGAGGTCTGTAATAGATATTTTTTCTTGAATAGCTTTGCAGTGAACGTTGAATGCAGTTTGATGGTGTAGCTGAGTTGGACACTGTTTTATTGTTGATATTGCATGTAGAGTGCTTTGTTGTTTACGTCGTTGATCATTGTTTATTGTTGGGTTGGTGCCCAACCAGGTACCTTTGATAGTACTATCGTACCTGGGATAGCGGACATCCCGCGAGATGAGCGCTAGCCCTTGACTTGTTTAGCACCTAGCTTATCAGTGACTCCAGAAAGCGCATTTGGATAGCCTGGGATGCTCATTTCCCACAAATGCTTTGTAATTTTGTTTTTTTGCGGGAGCCGAAAACCGCAGATGCATATCACTGACATAAGTTGTAGCTTATTGGTCTAGTTAGCATTCGGCTAATAGTCACTAGATGCATATTACAGGATTTTACAGGCACATCATCGGCGGTACATTTGAAAATTATGCCTGACCGAGAGGCCACGTGGGAACGCCGCGGGGGCCACAAAACCCCTATAAGTATTAACATCTAGAACACTTTTTGTTTATTCTTGCTTGCATGCCTGATTGTAAAATTTGGTTGTTTTGTAGTTACGAGAGTGTGTGTGTGACCATGCTACATGAAAGGGCCCGCCGATCTCCTCGTTTTATCCGATGTAGTGTTTCTGATCTACAATCTTTAGACCGAATGGGGCGTTACGGAATTCTTAGTGAGTCGCCAGCCTGTAAAGTGGTGTATGAAGACTATGTGCCTACAATAAGAAATTATACAGAGTGGTTATACCTTGAATTATTTCGCACGGAAGAGTTTATCGTAACATTAGTCTTAAACGGCCTATTATTCAAAATACAGCGTGTAATGGAATGAAATACTATGGAGTTTCATTCAACAAAAACTACACAAGGCAATTAGAAAGTACAATAACAGGCACTATACGAAGAATAGCAAAAATTGTCGTTTCACATCTTGTGTGCTTTGGAACCAACGTATTTTTACCTGTCATTCTGTATCTTGTCGTAGGTTAGTTTGGAGTTTGTCCCGATTCGTATAAAACTCTAGATTTTATAGTCGATTTAGTAGAGTGTGGTGAGAATTTCTGCAATTGGGAAAAATTGCACACGTTAGTGATTAAATTCTTGACTAGGTAGGATGTTCATTTTATTGAAATAGATAAATGTCGAAACCAGAATGCTTTCCCAACAGAATGGACCGTTCGTAGAGTTTAAGAGTAGCAGAGAGGGTCTCGATGATGATACAACGAGTGGAAGACCTGAAAGGCACAAAAATATGAAATGGTGGCTAAAATGTAGAAATTAGGCGAATTACTGTTAAAACAGTATCCAAGACCGTAAAGATTGACGAGAAATCGGTTAGGTATATCGATACTGCATGATATTTAAATATGAATAAGGCAGCTGCCCTACAAATACCTCCAATGTTGACACCCTTGCATAATCAGGATCTGGTGAACATTTGTGGCGAGCTTTAGGCTCCAGCTGATGCACATTCTGACATTTTTTGCACCATGAACGAAATTTAGATCCATCGCTATGTCTTTGATACCAAACAAGCCAGCATGAAATGGCGGCGTTTCAACTCTACAGCACGACAATGCGCCATCGCACAAATGCGTGGTAGCGACTTGAAAAGCGGCTGAACTGAGTTTTGAAATCCTTCTACTCGCATTATATTCTACGAATATCTTTCTTGAAGTATTAGTAGTTTTAAAAAACAGCGGAAAGGGCCCTTTCTTTGTAGATAAATGATTTTTGGAATAATAATTTCAACTTGAAAGTTCTTTTACAAAAAAAACACGTTGTATTGTAAAACTTAAGTCATTTAGGGCAAGGTTCCATTACACGAAATAATCCAAAGAATTGCATTCCTAATTGTCGGAACGTACTCAAGGACTACTTTGTAGAATGCATCTGCGTAATAAGTAAAGGTTTAATAGAAGCAACATTGCTGACTGCTTTGCAAACAAACGCTAGAATAAAAATTTTCCGTTATAATACTCAAAATAATTTATTTGTTTAAATATTTTTTTTAATATTGTTATCTTACCATTAAATTGCAAAGCCGACCACCTTCATCAATCGACATGCTTAAAAAGCAATTTTGAGGATTTTGATCCAAAACCGAAAACCAAAGACGGGGAAGCAGTAGCCGCTATTAAACCTCTTAACCACACAAATCAGCAGGCAGAGATGCAACAGAAACGTTACAAAATTTGGTCAAACAAATAGTCGCGCTGATCTGGAAAAGCTGAAAATGGATTAAAGATTGGTGTACTTCCATTTTTATCTCAATTCATTAGAAAAAATCAACTAAAGCGCAATTAAGCTTATATCCTATCTGAGCAAAATTCTGTTACATATAATTAAGCATCGACCGAAGCCTGTCATACCGTCAAATCCCAAGTGAACGAGCGGGTTTTGTTAAAGGAAGGGGATGTCGGAAGCAAATCCTGAACTTGAGACAGCTCATTATGAAAAGCAGAGAGTTTCAAATTCCTATGATACTCTGCTTCGTAGATTATAAAAAAAACTTTTTATTATGCCTGTTGGAACCGCATATGAAAACTTCTTATCGATATAAGGAATCCCAAATAATTTCGTACACATTATCAAGAAAAGTTCCGTGTCAACCTTGGTCGCGGTCGGTCGATCGCCTCTAGACGCGCTATCGGAAGTGCATAAACCGCTTATCTTTAACCTTTACCTTAATATTTATTTTTAACAGTGTCGGACTTATTAATAAACTATTAATAGTGTTCAAATTTACAGCATTAAGGTCCCACTGGGACCTTAAACCCCACTTATAACTATGAGTGCTCAAAAACGCGACAGTAGCAATTTGTCTCCTAATCCTGATGACCCTAATAAAAGATATATATTTGACCCATCCCAACTTATTTCCGCAAATAAATTTTACCTACCACCCTCCACAACTAAAATAATCTACCAAGGCAATAAATGTGACATAAACGATAACACGCAAATGGATGTAGACAAACAACAAGATAAACAAAATGAACAAGAAGCAGAACAGCCCGCGAACGACAACAAACAGAAAATTCCTCCGATCTTCCTACATGAAGCTGGGAACTACCAAGAAGTACTAAAGGACATCCAGGCTATCGTAATTGAAGAATTCAGTACAGTTAACAGAGGTAATTTTTTACGTATCAATCTAACCGATATCAAAGATTTCCGTAATTTAACAAAGTACTACAATTTACATAATTTAAAATATCACACTTACAAAACACCAGACGAGAAAACTCTGTCTGTTATTTTGCGCAGTGTACCTATTTCTCTTACCGAAGAAGAAATCAAAACAGAGCTAGCAAAAGAAAACCTTCCCATAGTCAAAGTAGCGCGATTATATAATAAAAAAAGGTACCCAATACCACTATGTGCAGTAGAATTGACTAACAATGCAGACGCTAAAAAGATATTCTCACTAAACAAATTGAACTATTGCATCATTACAGTAGAACACAGAAGAAAATCTCCCGACGTACCACAGTGTTCTAGGTGCCAATTGTTTGGACATACCAAGAACTACTGTAAATTAACTCCTCGATGCGTTAAATGCAAGGAAAACCACCATTACTCGCAGTGCTCTAAAAATTCTACTGATAAACCAATATGCGTAAATTGTGGTGGTGAACACCCCGCCAATTATAGGGGATGCTCGTATTACCAATCTATAGCACAAAAAATAAACAATAATCAAACAAACATCCGCTCAACTAACACGACAGTTGAAATCAATAACAGAAACTTCCCAACCCTACCTAAACCTAAAAGACAATGGTCGGACACCTTAACCCATGTAGCAACCAACTCAAAATCAAATGCTAATACACAAAACTCAGAAGAAACACCAAACGAACAATCATCAGATCTCGTAACACTACTAATAAGAACAATAATTGATATCTTAACACCACATATAGATCAAATTAAAACCACTCTAATATCTATGCTCCCTGCACTTCTCAACAATGGCAAATAATCAGTTTCGTATCAATAACTTAACAGTAGCAAACTGGAATGCCGATGGAATTAAAAATAAACGCTCTGTCTTTATACATTTCTTAAACAGTCATAATATAGATATAGCATGCGTCACTGAAACGCATTTAGTCGACACCGAAAAACTCAAAATACCAGGTTATGTCATTTTCAGAAACGATAGGCCAGCACCGATCGCATCAGGAGGTGTTGCTATAATTGCAAAAAATAATTTATCAATATATCCCTTACCAACACCAAATCTAACTAGTCTTGAAGTAATGGAAATAAAACTGAAGACACATAATAACGTTGCAGTAAAAATTGCTAGTGTATACAAGCAACCAAATAAAAGAATCGTGGAAGCGGATCTTCAACACTTGTTTTCCGGTAATGAACCTACTTATGTAATAGGCGACTTAAATTGTAAGAACACAATATGGGGTTGCCGTGTAGACAATCAAGACGGCCTACGACTATATAACTATGCAAATACAAATGCTATACAAATTTCAGCCCCTGATTCAGTAACTCATTTTCCATATCGTCAAGACCATCGACCCGACATCCTAGACATAATATTACATAAAAACTGTACTCACCCTATATGCCAAAATGTGTTAACCGAATTAAATTCCGATCATTTACCAGTTATAATCTCATTTTCGGAGACACCCTGTAAAATTGAAAAAGTACCCCGTCTTATTAACGGTGTAGTTAACTGGGAAATATTTCAAGAGTCGCTCGACAATAAAATGCTATGCCCAACTAGCTTGCAAACCAGATCAGAAATAGACTTTGCAGTAGACCAATTACAGGCAGCAATAAAAACTAGTATCAACGAAGCAACAATCATACAGAACAACCGCAAACCGCCAAACTTTCAACAAACTCCTGCACATATAACAAACTTAATCAAACATAAAAATCAAGTCAGAAGGGAATGGCAGCGAACAAGACAGCCTGATGTAAAGCGTTTACTAAATCAGTTAAATCGCAGAGTTAAATTCGAACTGGATACCTATCGAATAAACTCCTACAGCAGGTATATAGAAGAACTCAAAGCGTCCGATCACTCCTTATGGAGAGCAACGAAACGTATTCTGCAAGAATCTCCCACCATTTCTCCGTTGAAGTATAACAACGCCGTTTATTCAAGTGACGAAGAAAAATGCGAATTATTTGCAGGCCATCTAACGCAAGTGTTTAAGACCATCATCACCGACGACAATTCCGAAAACGCTCAACGTATAACAAACCACATTAGAGATCATTTGCCCGATTCTCCTGGAACAATAAATCACATTTCCCCTATCGAAATAGCGAAGATCATTACAAAACTGCCTAACAGAAAAGCACCTGGCCATGACCTTATCACAAATAAAATACTGAAGCAACTACCGAAAAAAGCAATCTGTTATATTACCGCTGTTTTCAATGAATGCCTGAGAATAGGATACTTTCCGGACACATGGAAACTGGCACACATATTAATGTTTCGTAAACCAGGTAAAACCCTCAACCATCCTTCTAATTATAGACCAATCAGCCTTCTGCCTGTTTTATCTAAGATCCTTGAAAAAGCCATCCTACATAGATTAAACAATGAACTACAACATTCAAACGCAGTTCCCGCTTTTCAGTTCGGATTTAGATCACATCACTCGACAAATCATCAACTCTTAAGGATTACCGAAAATATCGAAAGAGGTTTTGAGTACAAGCAACACACCGTTGTAGCATTCCTCGACATAGCAAAGGCGTTTGACACAGTATGGATAGATGGCTTAATATACAAAATGTTAAATCTTAACTTACCTCACTATCTGCTGTTAATAATTAAATCCTTTTTAGATAACAGAAAATTTCAAGTGAGAATAAATAGCACATTATCTGCTGTTGCACCTATTGCAGCTGGAATCCCACAAGGTTCAATCCTAGATCCTGTACTTTATAATGTATTTATGCATGCTATTCCTCACCCTAACAACTCCGCCATTGCAATGTATGCAGACGACACTGCAATTATTACTCAAAACGAAAACATCGATACAGCGATAGATGATTTACAAACTAATCTAAACGTACTAAATGGCTGGCTGAATAAATGGTGCATACAACTTAATTATACCAAATGTGAAGCAAAAATATTTACTTTGCGACGCCACACTATATTGCGCAACATAACAATAAATAACCACCCTATACACTGGAATCCATCTGATGGAGGTGTTAAGTACTTAGGAGTATTTCTTGACAAACGTCTAACTTGGAGACTTCATGTGAACAAAAAGTTAAACGAATGCCACGTAAGATTATCCAAACTGTATCCTATCTTAAATCGCAAAACACCACTCAAATTATCCTGCTCCTTACTCATCTACAAATCCTTATTGAGACCGATAATAACCTACGCTTGTCCGGTTTGGGGTGCCGCGTCTAAATCAACTATTAAAAAAATACAAGTGTTCCAAAACAAAGTTTTGCGCATTGCAACAAACGCTCCTTGGTTTGTCCGGAACAGTCAATTACACCAAGACCTACAAATTCCAACGGTAGATGTCTTTATTAAAAAGTGCATAAAAACATTTAATAATAAACTTAGTGAGTGTTCAGGTGCGGTACACTATTCATTAGGGAAAAAAACTATTCACCGACGACTAAAACGCAAGTTACCGCAGGATCTACTAACAACAGAAGAAGAGCTTAGTGATTGAGGGTCTCCACCGGAGTTAACCTCGCACTGCCAATATAGTGAAAAGTTTTAGTGAATAACAGTTAACCTTTCTGTGTATAGCTAGATAAAGCTGGTCCGGAAAAATTTACAAAAAAAAAAAAAAAACACATTATCAAGAGTCTGTATGAAGCAAACACGCTAAATGTAAGGGTGTAACATCCGAACTATCGCCTTTTCGCTCAAACACTCTCTACATTTGCACTTTAACTGCATTAGAAACTACCATTTTTTATATTTAGGACCGCACATCAGCTGCGCAGGAAATTGCGTAACTGAAGCTAGAGGGAGAACAGATCTAGAAAAAAGTACAATGAGTAGGTTATCTAAATTATATAAGCATCGCTTACTAACAAACGCGAAAAAACATAGACTTATTCCCACATTAATATTCTCTATATTCTTGTATGGCGCGGAAATGTGGACGCACCGATCATCAATAAGGAAAAAATAGCCAAATTCGAGATGAGGTGCTGAATACGTATGCTTTGAATACTATGGTCAGCAGATTGCACCAATGCGACCAATGCCACCCTCCTCCAGGTTCTGCCCTTTTCATCGCTTTTACTTCTTTGTCTCTGCAAGACCTTCGAAGCCTACCTTTTTTTCTTCTTGCTGTAGAACTCCAATCTGATACTCTTGCATTCCATCTGTTTCTTCTAACGTGCCCACAATCAACCTTTTCCCTCAATGTACTCTAGCATATCTTTTTCTACTCCCATTCTTTTCCTTATCTCTTCGTTTCTCGCCATGTCCAATCTTGTTAGCCCACAGCTCCTTCTCCAAAATGTTATCTCGGTTGTATTGATCTTACTTTTGATGTTTTCATTCATTACCCAGTTTTACACTTTACATATTGCTATACTACACACTATAGTATTAAATATCCCTGCCTTTGTGTTTCTGCTAATGTGCCTGTCCCACAGAATTGTATTTAATTGGTTAATGCAATTTATGGTTCGTCTTAAACTGTTATTACTTTACAATACTGCTTTTCCGTTTTATTGACATTATGAAGCCTGAGTATTTATATTTATCGATTCCTTTTATTTCTCTACTTAGATATTCTGTTTTCTTGAAGTGTATTTTCAACCCGTTCGTTATACAGGGTGTTTCAAAATTACACAGAACCAATTTATATGTCCTAACATCATCCATTTCAAAGATATTGATTAAAGAATTAAAAATGGCAATTCGTTTTTAAAACGTGTATATTTAGTAGGCTGGTATTTTGTTTTATTATCTGTTTGTTTTACTTACAACTGTCAGAATTATCATAAGTGACTCAGAAGAAAGAGATTAATTGGAACAGTTACTATACATTTTACTTTAAAGGAAGAATAGAAAAAAATATACCTGAAATTATTTATTTTTGAAATCATGCTTATTATTTTTAATGTTTTACTATGGAACACATATTGTATATAAACAAAAACCATGTGTTGGAACTAAACATCAGCCTACTAAATCTTAAAGGTTTGAAAAACTAATTGCTATCTTTAATTATTTGATTAAGGATATCTTTGAAATGAATGATTTTAGGACATATGTTCATTAAAGTTTTTCTCTTCTTTGTTGATGCGGAATAACGCCCTTATATTTTCTCTGTGCAATTTTGAAACAACCTGTATACTCCTCTTCCAGTTTCCTTACCATGTAGCTAAGGTCTTCGTCGTTCTACGCAATAACGATCTGGTCGTCGGGGAATCTCAGCGTATATTGATGAGGGTTTCTAGCCCCAATTCCTGCGCATTTCCTTGTCCACAGTTTAAGTGCCTAGTCCAAGAATATTTTTAAATAGTGTAGTTGACGTGGGGCAGCCTTGGAGGTTTATTGTTCTGAATATTTAAAAAAAATTATCTCCTAGTTTAATTTTTACATTGTTTTCTTTATATGTATAGGTCCTTTACTGCTTTAACATTTTTTCCTATATTCCTATTCCTTTCATAGCTTCCCATAGTTGTATCTTTCTAATTGAGTCATAAGCTCTTCTTAAATCTATGAAGGCCTTATGTATCGCTCCATTTTTTTGTCATTGTCTTCTCAATCAATTGTTGTAATGTATAAATTTGATCTATGCATGACCTTCCTACTATAAACCCTGCCTGGTCTTCTCCGATTTTGTTTTTCACGTTTTCTTTCAGGTTTGTTCACTACTTTTTCATAGAATCTATCCATGGCTGCTATTATATTTATTCCTCTGTAATTTTCACACTCCATACGCTCTCCATTTTGATGAGGTATATGATATAACTCTTTATAGTACTAGCAAAATAAAGTAATCTTTATTTTACTAGTACTATAAAGTATCTTTACGTCAGCGGTCAATCTTAAAATAGATGCTTTTCAATATCGATCAGGGTACTCCAACGTCAATTTCTTTTCTGTCAAAGAATAGATGTCGAAGTTATAAAATCGATATTTGTCCAACATTGTAAAGTACTATTTATGACATAGTTTTAAGGCAATAAAGTAGCTCTCTATAGTACTAGTAAACTAAAGTCATCTTTATTTTACTAGTACTATAAACTACGTTACTTGTCAATATCCATTAAAGCACTCTAATGTCAATTTCTTCTCTGTCACAGAATAGATATCGAAGTTATAAATTCGATTTTTTTACAATTTTAGCCGTCGAACATGAAGCTTTGTATACAACTCGTAACTGACTTTATTGACCTCGCTAGCAAACTTGCTCGTCCATAAAATAGGCTTGTTAAACAGAGTCCTACATTATGTACTTGTTACATAAATAGCTATTAAACTGTTGTGAAGTAAAATTTTTAAGCCAACGCCAATAATTATTGAATTTATGTCATTACGCACCCAATAGATAGGTGTAAAGTCAGATGTTTAATATCAAGTCAACTTAACAAGCCTAGGTCTAAGCTCAGCGGTAGGGTTACTTCAATGGCGTCGGTTTCGGAAGAGGAGGGTGGGCGTTACCCTCAGCTAGACACTGGATTTGATTGGAACAAAGTTTATTATATTTACACTAACTAACATACAAATAAGCTTAGAACTAGTTAACATATATGTACAGAAATAGAAAAGAAAATGGCGGATTGGCATCCGCGATTGGAAGCGGGTGTGGTCCTTCGGAGGCGGTGCCGGCGGCTTCCTCCTGCGGTTGCAGCGGCGGCGGTGGCGACTGGCGACGGGGCGGCGGGCTGAGAGCAGCGGCGGCGGCAACGTCGGCGGCAGTGCTGATCTCCTTGGCGGAGGCGGCGGTTGGCGGCTTCCTTCGGCGGTTGCAGCGGCGGCGGTGGCGACTGGCGACGGGGCGGCGGGCTGTGAGCAGCGGCGGCGGCAACGTCGGCGGCAGTGCTGATCTCCTTTGGCGGAGGCGGCGGCTGGCGGCTTCCTTCTGCGGTAGCAGCGGCGGCGGTGGCGACTGGCGACGGGGCGGCGAGCTGTGAGCAGCGGCGGCGGCAACGTCGGCGGCAGTGCGGATCTCCTTTGGCGGAGGCGGCGGCTGGCGGCTTCCTTCGGCGGTTGCAGCGGCGGCGGTGGCGACTGGCGACGGGGCGGCGGGCTGTGAGCAGCGGCGGCGGCAACGTCGGCGGCGGTGGTGATCTCCTGGGCGGAGACGGCGGCTGGCGAAAGTGGCTTTCCAAAGACGGCAGGCAGCAGAGTCCAATGCGTAGGATTGGCTCTAAGTCCACGAGGGTGATAGGCTCTGGAGAGGCTGGAGCTGCTAGCTGGTCCTGGAAGCTGAGGTGGCTCGAACTCCAAGTCCCACGAAGACGGCAGACAGCAGAGTCCAATGAAGTGGATCGGCTCTAAGTCCCCGAGGGTGATAGGCTCTGGAGAGGCGGGAGCTGCTAGCTGGTCCTGGAAGCTAAAGTGGCTCGAACTCCAAGTCCCACGAAGACGGCAGACAGCTAAGTCCAGTGAAACGGCTGTTGGTCCTGGAGCTGCAGTGGCTGCTGGTGGTCCGGGAAGCTGAAGTGGCTGCTGGTGGTCCTGGAAGCTGAAGTGGCTGCTGGTGGACTCTCCTTGGCTGAGTTGATGCTGGATTGACCCGCCGAGGCAGAGTAATTTCCTACTGCCAGCGTCTGACTATTTAAAGGAGCCAGTCCTTTGTCCAACGCGATCTCGACGCTCATTGGTCGAAGTAGAAGGGATGTTTTGCCCGATTTCGATATATTTCGGATTTATAGCGTTTAATTGAGCGGCGTGATCAATTATCGACTTGATTTGAGTCGCAATCAAAAGTTGTTGAAATGGCGATTCTAACGACACCCAATTTGCTATGTTTTGAGTAAAAATTAGCTCAACTTGGAATTTTTAATTCCGTGTTCCGCGTAAAGCTTAATTAAGAATTACTCTTATGGCGTATGTTCAAAAGTTTATTATGCTTCGATCGGTTGCGCGCTATTTTTATAAGACTTTTGAGACCAATTACGCTTTTCTGGGATGCTTCCTTCCGTTGATTATACTTTAATTTGTAATATTGTATCCTTGCCCGCTGTATTTTGTCGTGGCCCTGATTTCTCCGTTACAAAGATGCGTTTCTGCTGGGCCGCTGAATTTTCGGCCGCTCTCTCGGGCGCGCTCGGGCCGCATGTATTTGCTGTCTGATGGAAAAATTGCTTTTACTCCACCTGTATATGTGCTAGCGCCCTGGTGTTTGTTTTATTAGGTGGCGGTTGATTTTTCCTATCGGCAGGTACCCTTATGTGGGGTTTTGGATTTGGCGCACTCTGATTTAAGAGCGTTTTAGTGATCGAACTTGGTTTATTAATTTTCGCTGCGGCGCCGTTTGGTCGGCTTCCGTTATTGAGGTTCGGCGATCCGGTGGCCCTTTTATTGCAGCGGTTTATACTTGCGAATTGGTGCTTCTTTGAGTTCGCGTGCCGCGATTTATTGTTTTATGGGGGTAACGGTTTTCTTAAAATTTTTGTAGGATCGAGGCGATTTGCTGGTGAACAGATGTTTGAGTTCTTTGTTTCGTTCGCCGTGTATTTGGCGACGCGAATTTTCCTTTGTTGCTTTGTTCTGTTCACTGATTCATATTAATTCCCCCCTCCTTTGGCGTCCTCGATCCGTGCATGAATTTTCTAAGGAGCTGGGAAGAAGGGGCGGAGTTGGTCGGCGTGAATTTTTCTCCTCGACAACGTCTAACTGGCTTAGCGGCGGATTCCTTGGTGGAACTGCGAGATATGAGTGGCCGGTTATCCGTAGATGCCCTTGTGAATCCTCACATGGTGATGATTGGTTGCGAGTCGCATGATCCTTTGTAGCAGGTTCTTGAAACCGGAGGGGATCTTTCCTTTGCTGGTTCGCTGGCCGTCATGCATCTTTGGGCTAAGTGGTCGCTGAATCCCTATGGAATGATACGCTGCTTGGTGGAGGTATCTCGATGAGCGAGATGTTGGGCCGTTGAAGGTCGTTGTTGGGGCCTTGGCGGCGGTGAGAAGCGTTCCGATGGAAGGTGTCGTCAGCCGGGACTCGTGGGAGCGGATGTCGACCTGGGGTGTTGGAAACTTCGGTCAGGACTCCTGGTACCTGGGGCTCGTCTCCAAGCGAAGTCCCTTGGGGCGTGGGCTTTTTCACGTTCTGGAGCAGATCTGTGGCTGGGCGTACTTCGCCAGTACACGGCTGGTGCGGGCGGAAGCTTGGGGGTCCAGGCGCGGCCAGATCGGTCCTCGGTGACATAAGCGCGATGCTAGGAGTTCGGGGTCTTGAAGTGCGTGCTTAGGCGGAGTCCTCTCCTTGACGCGGAGTTCCTATCTTTCTAGGTGACCCGACTTGCTGACGCGGAGGCGGCTGAGGTGGGACACCTTGTTCGGGGGCTGCTAGGGCTAATCAGACGTGTTGACGTTTGGGGGAGAAGCCAGGTGGATCCTCGTCGTAGAAGGTGCCGTGCTTGATCTTCCGGAAGTGGGAGCGCGTGACCAGGCGAAGTATGGCGGCGTTGCGGCAGTCCTCACGTGCTGAGTCGATCTGCGGAAGGATACACCTCGGCGGCACGCGGTGGGTGCGGGCGGAGGCTTGGGGCATCCTTGGCGCGGACAGATTGACCTTCGGTGGTGGAGGTGGCAGTCCTAGCTTCGGGGACCTGGGGCGCCTGTTCCGGCGGAGTCGTGAGCTTCGGCCTTCTAGTGAGCGTGCTTTTCTGTTGCGCTTCTCGGCGAATTTGCGCTAAGTGCAGGTGCTGGAGTGCCTGCAGAGAGTTGGTGGCGAGCTTCTGGCAGCAGATTGGCACTGCCGGCCAGAGAGCTGGTGATGAGCTTCTGGTAGCATATTTGAAGTGCTGGCCAGAGAGCTGGTGTTGGGGCCTTGGTGGCGATGGAAGCGTTCCGATGAAAGGTGTCGTCAGCCGGGACTCGTGGGAGCGGATGTCGACCTGGGGTGTTGGAAACTTCGGTCAGGACTCCTGGAACCTGGGCTCGTGTCCAAGCGAAGTCCCTTGGAGGCGTGAGCTTAGTCACGTGCTGGGGCGGATCTGTGGCCGGGCTTCGGCGGAACGCGGTTGGTGCGGGCGAAGTTTGAGGGTCCAGTCTTGACCAGATCGCTCCGCGGAGAAGTAAGCGTGATGCCAGGACTTCGGTATCTTGAAGTGCGTGCTTAGGCGAAGTCCTCTCCTTGACGCGGAGTTTCTGTTTCCCTAGGCGACTGGGGTTGCTGACGTGGAGGCGGCTGAGGGGAGACACTTTGGTCGGGGCTGCTTGGGCTAGTTGGACGCGTTGACGTTTGGAGAAGAAGCTAGGTGGATCCTCGTCGTAAAAGGGGCTGTGCCTGATGTTCCGGAAGCGGGCGCACGTGACCAGGCGAAGTATGGTGGCGTTGCGGCATTCCTCACGTGCTGGGTGGATCTGCGGAAGGATACACCTCGGCGGCACGCGGTGGGTGCGAGTGGAGGCTTGGGGTATCCTTGGCGCGGACAGATTGACCCTCGGTGGCGGAGGCGGCAAGTCATAGCTTCGGGGACCTGTTGTGCGTGTTCCGGTGGAGTTGTGGGCTTGGGCCTTTCAGCGAGCGCTGTTCCCCTGTTGCTCTTCTCGGTGAGTTTGTGCTGCGTGCAGGTGCTGGAGCTTCTGCAGAAAGTTGGCGGCGAGCTTCTGGCAGCATATTTGAAGTGTTGGCCAGAGAGCTGGTGCTGAGCTTCTGGTAGCACATTGGCAGTGCAGGCCAGAAAGCTGGTGATGAGGGATCCTTGAGATTGCTGTGAATCGTTGTGGATCATGGTTGTTGGTGGTGATGTTGAAATTTGATTTGGGCGCCACTGGGTGTTTACTACCACTCCCAGAAGTGGTGTTGGTCCTCTTCATTCATCTTGGTTTTCCCTGGGTTGAGACACTGTGGTGGTGTCCTCTGTCCACATGGAAACGGGGATGCGCTGTCTTCTGTGACTTCCGAGCGATGCGGGCTGCCATTTGGTTGCGGTGTCGGCTGAGGTTCCTTGTTGGTCCTCGGTGGAGTTGCGTCCATCCTTCTTCGTCGACTTCACCATTGTAGTGGGCGTGGCTTCCCTCTGATATCCACCAAAGGCTGGCCCCACGTTCCGGGCGACAATGAACAAGCCTAGGTCTAAGCTCAGCGGTAGGGTTACTTCAATGGCGTCGGTTTCGGAAGAGGAGGGTGGGCGTTACCCTCAGCTAGACACTGGATTTGATTGGAACAAAGTTTATTATATTTACACTAACCAACATACAAATAAGCTTAGAACTAGTTAACATATATGTACAGAAAAAGAAAAGAAAATGGCGGATTGGCATCCGCGATTGGAAGCGGGTGTGGTCCTTCGGAGGCGGTGCCGGCGGTTTCCTCCTGCGGTGGCAGCGGCGGCGGTGGCGACTGGCGACGGGGCGGCGGGCTGAGAGCAGCGGCGGCGGCAACGTCGGCGGCAGTGCTGATCTCCTTGGCGGAGGCGGCGGTTGGCGGCTTCCTTCGGCGGTTGCAGCGGCGGCGGTGGCGACTGGCGACAGGGCGGCGGGCTGTGAGCAGCGGCGGCGGCAACGTCGGCGGCAGTGCTGATCTCCTTTGGCGGAGGCGGCGGCTGGCGGCTTCCTTCTGCGGTAGCAGCGGCGGCGGTGGCGACTGGCGACGGGGCGGCGAGCTGTGAGCAGCGGCGGCGGCAACGTCGGCGGCAGTGCGGATCTCCTTTGGCGGAGGCGGCGGCTGGCGGCTTCCTTCGGCGGTTGCAGCGGCGGCGGTGGCGACTGGCGACGGGGCGGCGGGCTGTGAGCAGCGGCGGCGGCAACGTCGGCGGCGGTGGTGATCTCCTGGGCGGAGGCGGCGGCTGGCGAAAGTGGCTTTCCAAAGACGGCAGGCAGCAGAGTCCAATGCGTAGGATTGGCTCTAAGTCCACGAGGGTGATAGGCTCTGGAGAGGCTGGAGCTGCTAGCTGGTCCTGGAAGCTGAGGTGGCTCGAACTCCAAGTCCCACGAAGACGGCAGACAGCAGAGTCCAATGAAGTGGATCGGCTCTAAGTCCCCGAGGGTGATAGGCTCTGGAGAGGCGGGAGCTGCTAGCTGGTCCTGGAAGCTAAAGTGGCTCGAACTCCAAGTCCCACGAAGACGGCAGACAGCTAAGTCCAGTGAAACGGCTGTTGGTCCTGGAGCTGCAGTGGCTGCTGGTGGTCCGGGAAGCTGAAGTGGCTGCTGGTGGTCCTGGAAGCTGAAGTGGCTGCTGGTGGACTCTCCTTGGCTGAGTTGATGCTGGATTGACCCGCCGAGGCAGAGTAATTTCCTACTGCCAGCGTCTGACTATTTAAAGGAGCCAGTCCTTTGTCCAACGCGATCTCGACGCTCATTGGTCGAAGTAGAAGGGATGTTTTGCCCGATTTCGATATATTTCGGATTTATAGCGTTTAATTGAGCGGCGTGATCAATTATCGACTTGATTTGAGTCGCAATCAAAAGTTGTTGAAATGGCGATTCTAACGACACCCAATTTGCTATGTTTTGAGTAAAAATTAGCTCAACTTGGAATTTTTAATTCCGTGTTCCGCGTAAAGCTTAATTAAGCATTACTCTTATGGCGTATGTTCAAAAGTTTATTATGCTTCGATCGGTTGCGCGCTATTTTTATAAGACTTTTGAGACCAATTACGCTTTTCTGGGATGCTTCCTTCCGTTGATTATATTTTAATTTGTAATATTGTATCCTTGCCCGCTGTATTTTGTCGTGGCCCTGATTTCTCCGTTACAAAGATGCGTTTCTGCTGGGCCGCTGAATTTTCGGCCGCTCTCTCGGGCGCGCTCGGGCCGCATGTATTTGCTGTCTGATGGAAAAATTGCTTTTACTCCACCTGTATATGTGCTAGCGCCCTGGTGTTTGTTTTATTAGGTGGCGGTTGATTTTTCCTATCGGCAGGTACCCTTATGTGGGGTTTTGGATTTGGCGCACTCTGATTTAAGAGCGTTTTAGTGATCGAACTTGGTTTATTAATTTTCGCTGCGGCGCCGTTTGGTCGGCTTCCGTTATTGAGGTTCGGCGATCCGGTGGCCCTTTTATTGCAGCGGTTTATACTTGCGAATTGGTGCTTCTTTGAGTTCGCGTGCCGCGATTTATTGTTTTATGGGGGTAACGGTTTTCTTAAAATTTTTGTAGGATCGAGGCGATTTGCTGGTGAACAGATGTTTGAGTTCTTTGTTTCGTTCGCCGTGTATTTGGCGACGCGAATTTTCCTTTGTTGCTTTGTTCTGTTCACTGATTCATATTAAACTTTTGCTAATATAATCAAATTAGAAAACCCCTTTCGAGCTACAACTTCTTGAATAGTTCATCTGGCGCTTACTGGTGTAAACAATAATTTCTGAGTTAGACTGTATATACGGCTATCATACTAACACCTCTGATGATCGTGACCCCTTCAGAAGAGCATTTTTCTTATCAATGTGGATGTAGATTTTGTATACAACCGCACTGAATGTGGTAATAACAAGCTCTCAGCCTATGCTAAGAGGACGAAAAAGGATGTATATATAGTGACGTTACTTAGGGCGTTGTTAACTTTGATATTTTACGTGTAACATTGCTGATTTCAATGTAAATTGGTGTGTGTAAATAATAGAACAGCTTAAGTAATTTTTCTTATCTGTTTTCTTATATTTTTGATAAAGCTGGTGGGCTCACGTTTCGAGATTGAAGTGAGTCGACCGTTGATTAACTCCCAAATACAAACCGTTGTGCTTCCCAGGGATCTAAAATTTTGAGCTAATAGGGACCCACATATCGTGTAATGTCGAACCAGCCGGGCAAGTTATTGTTGCATGATTGATTGATTTTGTGAATCAGTAATCGTATAGCGGAGCCAGAGAAGTAGTTAATCGGGTAATATTGTAGTTCCGTAATTACTGTTGTAATCGTGTAAGCATTGCCGTAGGAGCGGATTACATTTATGACAAAAGGTCAGCTACTACGTTTGATTGTGGTGTGGCTGTATCACCGTATAGCTCCCTTTGATTCTTTTAAATACCACTTATCCTTGTAACAAGTTTCTAATATTCGTAACAGACTATTTATAATTTGTCTACAACGTATTTTGTAGTTCTTTGTACATACTGTTCGTCGCAATGAGATTAGTCTATAAAAATTAATCGTATCAGGTTCACCATGACAATGGACTAATCAAGTTCAAAAAGGAACAGGTGGTTCTTTCTTTATGCTGGCCAAAGAGCTGAAGATCGCAACAAATGGAGGCACTTCATCCGAAATACAAGAGAAAACTACGACCCTCAATAATGAGAAAACGGTGAGAAAGAAGAGAAATTGCAAGTGTATGCAAGTATTGAGACCAGCCGCGTCCAGAGTATATTCTTAAAGAATTCAGCTTAAAAGTGCTGTAAAGAACTCTTTTAAAAATTTAACACATGTACAGAAAAATTGCAGAATTATAAAAACTTCTTCATTTGGACGTTAATTAATGTGACTGCACAAAATTAAATCTTTGAAATAGAACAATTTTTAAAAGAGGGTTAGCTACGAATCTTAAAGAATTGCATTTCTGAATTTAGCTAAATATATGAAGAATTTTGTCTACCTGTGCCTCTTTCGTCCTTTTCGTTACGTTTTAAACCATTCAATATGTAGTTGTGGACGGCGAATCTAGGAATAACTTTCAAAGAAAGAAAAACCATGAATGGAGTACACACACAATGGAATATACAAATTAGCATTTAACTTTGAAGTGTAAAGGGGTGGGTATATAAACGATGATTAGAAATTAACCATTAAATAGTGTATCATGAACGGCAAATAAATTTTCGACTCAAGCCCCAAACTAATCAGACTCAAATACTATACATAGTTTAAAATCGTACCAAACAAACGTTTAGGCTACTTGGACAAATCCTAAGACTGGTCAGCTACAGTGAAGAAGGCGTGCTTTTTTTCTAAAATAAGCAACGGGTGTTCAAGTTACCACGGCGCCACGAAGTTTTTGAATGCAATACATGGTAGCTGACTACTACGCCCTGAAGAAGGGTCGGAAAGGTTTGTCACACTTACATCAGCAATATATAAAACCAAGGATAATATGAAAAGGATTATAGTAGGGGTAATAATTAAGAAACAACGAATTAATTGCAAGCAGTTGTCCAATTTACAGGTATATTCAACGGCACTGGTTAAAGGGATGAATACAGCTAGTTTAATTGCACAACTACAAGGTCTTCAAGCGACAGTGATAAATTGCAAGAAATCGCAAAGAACGAAAGTCTCCTGATAATTGGTTGGCAAGTGAATTAGCGAGCAATTACAAGTTCACAGTGACACCGTAAACGAAATATAGCAGGAAGTTAATAAAATACCACCACAATAAGCAGAAATTTAGTTCAGTGAATGCATAAGTAAAACTTGAACAAAGATTCTGTCATGATGCAGGTCTAGATGGCGAATTTAGGGTTACGGATATAGCAATGCACACAAGTTTGAGTTTAAATACTCTCAGAGTAATGCAAAACTGCACCAAGAAATAAGCTACAAAAACTGTGAAGCTGGACTTCAACGACTCTGACAATTAGAGAAAATAGCAACAAAAGCTTCCACTTAACAACTGGGCCTCAGTAGTGGCTTTGCAAATCGGCCGCCAAACTAGCACATCAACCTTTAACGACTACAGTGTCGGCTCTATAAATCATAACGGGAATGCCTAATTACAACGATAAATGATAGAAAATTAGCGGACACGTACTTTAAGCTTATGGCTCACAGAACTCAATACACACGCAGATAAGTATCTGGAATCAAGTGTGATCATTGATAAATTAACTCGTAAAGCTCAGCGATTGCGCAAGGTGCTCTTACGCCTTCACAAATCACTATAAATCAGACCAATTTAGATCAAAGGGCAGAAACAAAATATTGCGTGTGATCGGATTGAGAGACATTAGTTTTTTTTTCGAATTTTTCAAAACGACTAACGATTTTTTTCAAAATTCACATTTTTATTACATTTTTAATGTGAATTGATGTGAGATAGGTGATTTTCCAGTTGAATACCTCTAAAATGGGTTTCGTTTGTTTTTTTTCCAATTTTTTTATTAACTCCTATTTTAAATAGAACACCCGGTATATTATTACTTTTTTGAATTCAGCTTAAAATTTTAGAGAAAATTTGTCTCTTACACTAAGGCTCTATTTTGTACGGTTTCTGTAGAATTTGTACATTTTTGCAAAATTTTTGACAAATATTTAAAAAATTTTGACTAATTATAAGATCACTGTAAAGGGAAGCAGTGTAAGTGTATCACACCAGATTTTTAAATTTTAATCAGTTACGCTCAGATTTGACAAATACATCCAATTTTGCTCCATTCCGTTAGTTATTCCGTTTTTAAAGTCTAAACATTGATAATTTACGAGGTTTAACTAGGTATACTGCCAAAATACAAGATTAGAAATATTAATAAGTGAACATTTTTCACAAAATGTCCGTTCTAATAATATTTATACATAGGTAGTGTGTCAAAATACCCAACTTAAGAATACAAAGAAACTTTTTCTAAAATTGATATTGCTATTTAAATTCATTATGCATTGAATTTACAAAGAAAATTAAACTATTGCAATGGGGGCCTCGACAAAGGTTTTTGGGAGTCGATGATTCAAATCCGGACCTCGGCAGTTGTCGCTCCAGGAAAACCCCTTACCATAGGTTAGGTTAAGGGTAGTTTAAGATAGTTTAAGATAGTGGTAGTACTAGTATGCACAATGGGCCCGGAAAGTGGACTAAGTGCTGTAGGACGTACAAACCACAATCCACTCCACTATTGCAATAATTTTTATCTGTTTCATTTTATTCCCACTGAATTTTAATGACTTATCTTTTTCTTGGCAACCTTGAGAAGTGCAGTGTTAATGGCAGTAGAAACAAATTAAATAACAAGCAGCGGAATATTTTTATGTGAATGCAGAAATTTGCAGCTGATTTCGCGCGAACAATGGAAATCGTGGTTATTGCCATTCACCATTATACAAGCGAACATAGGATCATGTCACACTTATGGCTGTTTTTTTTTACATTCGAAAACATATTAATTAAAACCAGAACACGTTGTTTTATTAATGCACTCTTAATGTATAAAAGTAGAATTTGGACAATTAAATTATTCTAACATTTAAAACATTTATTTAAACTTTACGTAAGCCTTAACTATATGCTTTGACAATAAACATTTTCCATATACCGAATCTGTGGTTTACGAAGTAAACATTGCAACGTGGGGCTGGCTTTAAACATTTATTATATACTAGCAAGATGCCCGTTCTTCGTACGGACTACATATGTTTTTTTTCTTCTTCTAAATCTTAAATGAATTCGAAAGTTCCCCCCTACCCTCACTCAATACGCTAAACTAACAAAGGCTGCAAAACGATATTGTAGGTAAAAAGGAAACAATATTCTTCCGAAAAAAGTTCCTTAACACTTTTATTCCTCACGTACCCCCTGTGTGTATAAATGTGTATATAATTGTCGTTACCCTTGTATAGATTGATAAAACTATAGTTTTAGTATAACAATGGGATAAAATCAAAAATATATGTACTTATTAAATGTTGTATTCGTTAATTATAGCAGGATACCTGTTTACACCACAGGGAGATGGAATTTCAGAAATTCTCCTATTTTCTTCTAAGAGATATTGAGAAATTCGTGAAAACACAGTTTACACCTTTTCATCCCGTAGAGGTAAAATTTCTAAAAATTCTTTCAGCCCGTTTTATCCTGAAATGAACTGAGATGGGAAATAATTAATAATTTTAACCCCCTACCCTTTTTCAGTTTTTCCTTTTTACCGCTTTTAGGGGTGAAATTCAAAAAACCCTAAAACCTCTTTCTAAAGATTTGAAAGACACATCTATATGACAAAAAAGAATGCTCTAACTCAACAAACACAGAAGATACAAGGGGATCTATAATTCACCCCGAATGCCGATTCACACCTTTAAGGATTGATTAGGGCAAAATCCTGAAATATTTTTTTAGACACTTGTATTGGTTACCTATGCAAGCAAACAACAAGGCGATATCGTATCGGGTCTACGAGATATCGAGGAATTCGTGAAAACACAGTTTACCCCTTTTCACCCCCCTTAAGCGTAAATTCTTTAAAATCCCTTAAACCACTTTTTAAATATTTTATAAATACATCTATTTGCAAAAAAAAAAAGAATTTTCTAACTCAAGAAACATAGGAGATACGAAGGGTTCGTTAATTCACCCCAAATCCATATTTGCACCTTTACGGATTGATTAGGGCAAAATCACTTATAATAATGCAGAAAACTAAAAGCCGTATTTACACAACTAAAAGTACCACGGTTGCATTCGCCAATTTCTATTTTCGGGTTTTTGTAAACAAACTTCCCTTAACTTTTAATAGCGATATTAACACAGAAAACAATTATTTATTATGCCTATTTCTTGTGTTTTTTAAAATTACGCAGCCAGATTCAAACGGAAGTCAAATTTCTTTGATAGTCATATCTCGTCGTTGAATGCTGCCAAGCACCCAAGCAAAAGAGCCGTACATTTTAACATAGTGTGAAAGCGTCTTCGATGCTTACGCTACATAACCTAACCTATAAATTTCTTACCTCGTGTTTCCTTTGTGTTGATTAGTCAACTACACAAAACAATAACTAATGTCTTCTAGCAGTTGCTATAAGTATTAATTCTGTGATAATGGTCTACTGTGCATCAGATAATTGTAGTACAAAGCAAGGTAAGGGAATAGCGTTGTTCAGATTTCCCAAAAATTTGCAACAACGACATTATTGGACTACATTTTGCAAAAGCAAGAATTGGGCTCCGACTAATGCTTCAGGGTTATGTGAGGTAAGTACTTTTGAATAAAATTGTATCTACAATCTTATAGCTTTCATTTTCTGCAGCGTCACTTTGAAGTATCGCAAATTCAAACTAACGCTGATGGCATTAGAACATTGAAGTTGAATGCAGTACCTACTATTCTTACATCAGCTATTCCTGGGAATATTTCTGCACGTTTCGAATCTGTACCATCAACGTCCAACTCTACAGCTATGATCAAGGTATGACACGACACTAATAATAAAGCATTGAAGCGCTTAATTTTCTTCTTTTCTTATGTGCTGCAGCGTCACTTTGAAGTATCGCAAATTAAAACTAACGCTGTTGGGATAAATACATTGAAGGCAGCAGAAATGTGTATAGCTCAATACTGCCGTCATAAGCAAGAAGGCGGTATCTACAAAAAAATTGAAATTGAGTTATTGGTATCGTTGGAATTGGTACAAAATTCCAATCATTTTAGGTAAGTAACAAATCGATATCTGCACTGTAACTATGATTTTCAGATGAAAAAAGGCGGTATTTACAGAAATTTTGTTACTTATAAAGCACAAGAAGGCGTCATATGCAAAATGCAAAAGTGAAAAGCAGTATCTGCGTGTAGAAGCCGCCTTATTTTTTTGTTTTGTTAGATACCGCCTTGATACTTGATATTGATTCTTGTGGGCTTCATATAGTACATGGAGCATTGCAAACTGGACACAAATCTGCTGGCTGGAAAATGAATGAATTCCTTAGAGGAATTTATTATCTATTTAAGGATTCTCCCAAAGGGCAAATTTTCAAAACGTGACCGAATCCCACCATTTTCCCAAGAAATTTTGTGTAACACGATGGGTTGAGAATCATTCTGCAGCAACTAGAGCTATTGAAATTCTAGATCACATAAAAACTTACATAGAACACTCTAAAACTAAACTGCCAGTAAATATTTCAGTAACAAATGTTAAGTCAGGTTGTAAAGATTCATTTATAAAACCAAAATTAGCTTTCTTTGCTTTGATTGCTTCTATATTAGACCCATTTTTAAAGAAGTATCAAACTTCTAATCCAATGTTATCTTTTTTAAAAGACGATATGGAAGCATTAATCCGAAATTTATTGTGTCGAATTGTAAAAATTGATACATCAGATTTAAATATACAGCAAATCCTACAAATTAATTTGGAAAATGCTTCTAATCTGAAAAACGTGAAGGATGTTGATGTGGGATTTGAAACAAGAAGGTATTTAAAGAACAAAAAATTAAATTAAAAAGACAAATTATTATTTTTAAAAGATTGCCAGCATTTTGTGAAGGCAACTGTAAAAAAAATAACAGAAAGATGTATAAAGTATCTGTTGGTACATGCAGTTACTTCGCTTAATCCAAAAACAATTAATACTAATTCTGTATCATGGTTAATGGAAAAATTTGATAAATTACTAGAAATATTACATGATCATGAGTTTATTACAGCGACTACAGCAGAACGATCAAAAATTGAATATGCGACATTTATTAAAACTAAGATTTCTGAAATCGCTTTGTATAAAGAGGCTGAGAGACTGGATTGCTTTTATCATCGTTTGCTTGTGGGACATGAATTCGAAAATTTATGGAACATTGTTAAATCATTTTGATTATGTCCCATGGAAATGCTAATGTAGAGGCTGGATTTTCCATTAATAAACATTTATTAGTAGAAAATTTAAAAGCGGAATCTCTTACTTGTCAGCGTGTTGTTTATGATGCTGTACACAGCAAGGGTGATGTTTTAAATGTTGTCATTAGTGACAAAATGAGATCCTATGTAAAAAATTCTAGCTTCAAATATAAGTTGGCTTTGGAACAAAGAAGAAAAGAAGAGCAACAGGAAAGTGAAGAAGCATTGCTGAAGAGAAAAGCCACGCAAGAAATATATATGCTACAACGTATGAGTCTAACATAATTCAGACAAAAATTGCTGAATTAAGAAAGTACTTGTAATTTTTTTTTGTTTAAGTTATTTTGAATGTACAAGTTTTGATATGAAAAGTTATTTTATGTGTTAATGTTCCTTCTGTGTTTATTATTATATAGACCGACTGAAAGTGTCCGTTCAAGAGAATGTCCGTCCAAGAGGGAGTTAACACAATGCAAATTATATGAGAGTCGGTCGGGACCATGAGAAACTGTCTGTCCAAGGGAGGTGACCGTGTATCCGCGAAGGGGAATTTCACTGTAACAGCAATAAGATAACACTAGAAAATAACACGTATTGCTTGAGTAAGAAAGAGATAAACATAATAGCAAATATTGGAGTAGGCCTGACGCACATTTAATTATGACAGATGTCAACCACACATGCCTACTAAAATAATTTTTTTTTGTATGGTCATCTCTTACTCAAGCATTCTATTTTGTTGTTCATGTTATCTCATTGCTGGTATATATCGGGTGTTCATAAACAGTCGTCATCCCAGTTGCTTTGAAAAACAAAATGTTATATCTTTGATTAATTCGTGCAACACAATGAAACGTCATTGAGTACTGTCATAGCGCATTTATTCTCAATTTTAATAGACATACGTTTCTGAAGTCGAAACCTACTGGGATGACGACTGTTTATGAACACCCGTTATAATTATGGCCCAATCCGTATTACAGCATAATTTTGATTTAGAGTAATGAAATAGTATATTGTATGTTAAGAGCTGAAAGTGCATTCTTGCCGCTTGCACGTGAATATTGCTGGTTGAGGCAAAGCCGAAACAGCAATCATGCAAAAGTGGCAAGTGCACTTTTAGCTCGAAACATACATACTATTTTTTCGACGACTGAGCATATTATTAATGGAAAATATCATATTTCATTTTATTGCAAATATTAATTGACAATCAAGTTAACATTACTCGTGCAGTCTATTAGACATGTGACGCGATTATTTCGACAAATGACGGGCATTGTCAAGGAAACATTCGGACGTAGCTACCTATTTTGTTCACATGGAAACCCAAAACGCTCGGTGAGCAGCAAAGTGATGAAAACGCACACTCAGCGGTAAATGTCAATTTTCTGTTGTCAAATGACAGTGAGAAAAATCTACTTTCGATGTGAGTCGTCGAAAAATATGTTTCTTACGGTTCTGATTCTGGCAGTTGAAAAAATTGTATATACGCGGCAGGGCAGAACACCATTTTTCCCTCTGTTTATTTGTAGTGCTCGGCATCGCCCTTGAGCTGCAAACTCACATCTTGGTAAAAATTATGCTTTTCTTTTTCTTATAATGTATTATTTTTTCACATTGCCATTGGTGACATTAAAAAAAGTGACTTTTTGATACTTTTCATAACTGCTCAAAATCATATTGATTTCACCTAAAAATGAACTAAATGAATTAATAACAGATTCATCCATTTTCAAGTAAGCTCTATTCTATAATGTACAATGGTTAATTTGTACAGGGTCCGGCAACGAAGCGGGGGTGGAAGATATTTCTAAAACTATGAGAGTTGCATAAATATTGAGTATATAAAAGTTGTAGGTACTAAGGTGGTGCACATTACTAAAATAGTTTTGATTATACAGAGTGTCTCAAAAAAGTGTGGCGGATCAAACTTATTTTTTTTTAAATAGAATGCCGTATATTTAGGTAGCTTAAAAGTTTTGTATTGAAATACTCTTCATTTTCATATCAAGTTGTATGGGTCTAACGGCAACTGTTTTGGAGATATTAACAATTTTATGCAAAAAAATGCTGAACTTCAGGCGACTGCTGTAAGCGACAGAAAACAATTGAATGAAGGAAAACGTTACCAAAAATTAGGATTTTTGTAAACTATCTTTCAAGTGTAAAATGGTGGATCTGGGTATTATTGTTATACAAATTTAATTTCGATTTTTTTTCAAATGGAACGCCCTGTATATTTTTGTATTTCTGAAGAGCTCTTTTAATGAACTTTCTTTTGATATGTTACTTCATACCTCTTAAGTTCTAACTGTTTTTCAGATATGCGAGTTTAAACATAAAAAACAATTTAAACCCCTTAAGATGCTTTATTTCAAGGGATAAAAAACAAACGCCTTTAAAATAATTAATTTATTCCTGCATTTATCGTTTTTTCGTGTTTTTTAATTTCCTGCATCAACACTGACTGAATTTATATTTTCTAAACCTGATTTTGTGCTTTTATTTTAGAGAGATCATGCGTTTAAATCACTATTTTAAGGGCGTTTGTTTTTTATCCTTGAAATAAAGCATCTTAAGGCGTTTAAATTGTTTTTATGTTCAAACACACATATCTGAAAAACAGTTGAACTTAGAAGTATGAAGTAACATATCAAAAGAAAGCTCATTAAAAGGGCTCTTCAAAAATACAAAAATATACAGGGCGTTCCATTTGAAAAAAATCGAAATGATTAAATTTGCAATATTGAGCACCCTATATAAAATTAATACCCAGATCCACCATTTTACACTTGAAAGATAGTTGACACAAATCATAATTTTTTGGTAACGTTTTCCTTCATTCAATTGTTTTCTGTCGCTTACAGCAGTCGCCTGAAGTTCAGCATTTTTTTGCATAAAATCGTTAATATCTCCAAAACAGTTGACGTTAGACCCATACAACTTTATATGAAAATGATGAGTATTTCAATACAAAACTTTTAAGCTACCCAAATATAGGGCATTCTATTTAAAAAAAGTAAGTTTGATTCGCCATACTTTTTTGCGACACCCTGTATAATCAAAAATATTTTAGTAATGTGCACCACTTTCGTACCTACAACTTTTATATATACAATATTCATGTAACTCTAATAGTTTTAGAAATATCTTCCACCCCTGCTTCGTTGCCGAACTCTGTACAAATTAACCATTATACATTATAGAATAAAGCTTACTTGAAAATGGATCAATCTGTTATTAATTCATTTAGTTCATTTTTACAGTACAGTAAAAATTGCGCTTCCATACTTTGACCAAAATTATTGAAAAAGATATTTTTGTCAACTACACGGAAAAATTGCATGTTCAACACATTGGAAAAGTGATTCGTCCATGCTCACGTAAAACTTTTACATTCGCTGTAAAACTCTCCCTTTTCTTAACTTGTAGAACAATCTAAAGTACGTTTTTTTTTCTATAATAACTGTCAAAGTGTTACAATGTTGGTAGATATGTGATTAAAACGCTAGGAAATTTTTATACCTCGTGTTGGTAGCACTTTTTTAAAATTATGGTTATGTGTCAATTTTATTTTGAATGTCAAAGTTTCTTAATTTGAACTCTTGACAAATTTCTTTAATTTTGCAAACGTTCATTATGTTTATTTTCAAATATTGTAAGTTTAATAATTAATAAACTAGCAGTCCAGTGAGACAAATGTCTCATTTAATAAAACAAAAAAGACCGTCCCGGACGGACGGAAATCACGTGATTTCTTGAAAACCGGAAGTGTCACGTGACTGAAATTCGGTTCCTGACCTGACATGACCATTCCAAACATATAACTTTAATAACTTTGTTCTCTATCTCTTACGGTTTGGCTGCTGAAACAGCGTCCCAGACAGACGGAAATCACGTGATTTCTCGAAAACCGGAAGTGTCACGTGACTGAAATTCGGTTCCTGACCTGACATGACCATTCCAAACATATAACTTTCATAACTTTTTTCTCTATCTCTTACGGTTTGGCTGCTGAAACAGCGTCCCAGACAGACACGTCTTTTAGATAAAGGATTTGCAATATTTTACTATGCTGTTTGTTTTACCCTCTATTATGACATATCTATCAAAATGACAATCATTTTTTTAATGGAAGAAAAGAACTGAAAATCTATATACCAACATTATTAAAGCTAGGGACCCTGCAGGAATGCAACTTTTCCCCTAGAGTTGACCTTGAAAATTATTATAGAAAAAAAATGTACTTTACTATTAATTCACTAGCGATTTAAGAACAACTCGCTAGCATATAAACATTATAAACAGTTACTTATGGTTGCTATTATAGAGATAATAATAATAATTTCAGTTTAAAATGACAAAGAAATAATAATTAATCGAGTTATTTAACAATAACAGTAACGGCGTAACTGGAGACTTGAGTTACCGCATTTATATTTTTATGACGCTCAACGGCTTAAACCTGAAGGGAAACACAGATTGCAAGCAGCTGAAAATTATTTCGGTGGCACAAATAATTCTCACTTATAATCTCATAAGAGTATTAATTCTTTCCTGATTTTTTTTGACTGCGTTCCAACAACGTCGTATTTATTAGGACGCCTTCCAGAGGCGAGCATTTCCTTTTTGGAACTTTTCCTTACTGCCAATCTCTAGCGTGCTTTTAAAACTTTCTTTAGTGCAACAAAAGTTATTACATTTGTCGTACATTTTAAATGCGGCATTTGCCGCGGGTTTCAGCTAGTCCTGAAATAGGTTTCTAGACATTTGCATTGAAAATCTTTGCAAGTAAACAACAATTCGATATCTCATCGGGTGTAAGAGATATGGATCAATTCTTTAAAACACATTTTTCCCCTTTTCACCCCCTTACGGGTAGGATTTCAAAATATCTCTTCTTAGCACTACCTTACGTAACAAATTGAATCTTTCATCCAAAGTTCAACTTCGTAGTACCAGTGGTTACGGCTCTGCGTTGATTAGTCAGGGTTGTGACTTTCCTTTATACAGGGTCCAGCGCAACTGGTATGACCTATTTTCCAAGACCTGTCCTAAGGATAAAAAGTAATGGATTGAAACAAATTTGAGATGAATATCAACTTTATTATGTGCAATTTTAGTTCCTAAGAATTACTTCATTTAAATGGCTTCCCTGAGCCTCGATGCAGTACTGCAATCTTTGTGTAACACTCTAACGTTTTGCATCATTCTTCTCAACAATTCTGGTCCAATACTCTCTATTTCTTCTGAAATACTCATTTTAAGGCCTTGTATTGTTTGAGGACGCTTCTCGTAGACCTTTTGCTTCAGATATTCCCACAAAAAGAAATCAGGAGCCGTCAAATCGGGGAAATTGGACCGCCATGTTATGTTACCAAACCTCAAAATCCACTGTGTTCACAACTGATTGACTTCGTATAAAGCTTTTAACCACGTATACGCGTTGGAAAATTATCCACGATCTATTAAACTGCATAAATTAACGCACACAAATCTGACAATAAAAATGCCAATAACAAAATAATGTTTTCGTAACAGCCTACTAAAAAAAGTCATACCAGTTGCTGCACCCGTTATTATATGTATAGAAAAAGAACTCACACAATCCAATCATTTGTTAGCGATCCACTGGCCTAATATACAAAGAAAAACGTGCAATATTTATGTAAAATAAAAATTTCTAACACTTTCTTGCATATTTTGTATAATCATCATTACTCATTTATGGAAAAATTGTTATATGAAATAAAACATTTGAAAAATATAACCTGATCAGGATTGCTAAAATAATAACATTAATTAAATTCCATGTTGCATAAAGTAAATACCAAATTTAAATTAAAAATTTAATCGCTTTACAGAAAGAAACAATCCCAATTACGCAGAAATGTGCAATAAAAACTGTAATAATACTTAGACATTATTAAAAGCTAGTGAAACGAGATAACAATTTCAGCAGGAAGTTTTATATGGCTCTGCGCGAGCCTAACTTTTTAATAGAGGTTCTAATATATTTTTTTTGATACTGAATTGTTTTACATTGTTTCCAAGCCTACTCTGATTACATTTTGTTTAAATCAATGTTAACACTATTTTTAATACAGTTTTGGAATTGTTATAAAAACCAATGCTATTTTTTACTATTAAAAAAATTAAATTAGCACATTTCTGGAATATTTATAAAATATTATATGATATGCATGAAATTTTATTAATTACTATAATAATTACAGAAATGCGTTCATAACAATAGATTTGAACAGAAAATTATCTTTCGTATAAAGCCAAACAGTGGAGTGGTAGCGATATAACCTCTGAACCTTGTAGAAATTATGAATATCAGTCGAACATTTATTTCATTATACAGGGTGAGTTTTTTTTTCATTATCACTATAGGGATCTCAGAAACCGTGAAAGATAGAAGGTTGGTTAAATGGAGAAAGAATGTGCTTTTGTTTCTTTGAAAAAATCCAAGGCCTACTAGATACAAGCAAAATATTAAAATTACTTAATTTCTTAAAGTCGGTCTAACGCCGTTATTATTGAAAATAGAAAAAAATAATAAGAATAAAAGTTTTAGCTATTTTTACGGTGTTTATCTTACACTTATTAGTTTTCTTCGAGCTTTCATAGTTTTTGAGTTGTAACATTAAGTTACATTTTTTTAAATAGCAATCATAGTTGGCGACACATTTCTAAAAAGAGCATATCTCGTTTGCTAAATGGAGAAAGAATTACAGTTTTATGAGCTTATTCAAAGTGTGCTTTTGTTTCTTTGAAAAAATCCAAGGCCTACTAGATATAAGCAAAATATTAAAATTACTTAATCTTTTAAAGCCTGTCTAGCGCCGTTATTATTGAAAATAGAAATAATAAATAGAATAAAAGTTTTAGCTATTTTTAGGGTGTTTTATTAATTTCCTTCTAGCTTTCATAGTTTTTGTTTCGTCATTTTCTTATTACGAAAATTATTATAAAAGAATTATTTGTCAAAATAGGTATAACAAACCTTATGTCATTTTAAGCGGAAAAGTGAGCTCTTTTTAGAAATGTCTAGGCCAACTATGATTGCTATTTAAAAAAATGTTAACATAATGTTATAACTCAAAAACTATGAAAGCTAGAAGAAAACTAATAATTGTAAGATAAACACCGTAAAAATAGCTAAAACTTTTGTTCTTATTATTTTTTTTCTATTTTAAATAATAACGGCGCTAGACCGACTTTAAGAAATTAAGTAATTTTAATATTTTGCTTGTATCTAGTAGGCCTTGGATTTTTTCAAAGAAACAAAAGCACATCTCGAATAAGCTCATAAAACTGCAATTCTTTCTCCATTTAACCAACCTTCTATCTTTCACGGTTTCCGAGATCCCTAGAGTGATAATGAAAAAAAACTCACCCCTGTATAAATATAGTTTTGTTAGTTAAAATTTGATGAAAAAGCCTTTGATATTGTAACATTCTACGATTTTTCATGGTCAGCCAACCACATTCTACAAGTTTGTAAGGTATACGATCAAATTTTCTAATGCCGTAGATAAATCTTAGACATGCATTTGAAATTCCGGCATGCTTTCTGAAGTCACTGCGTCTATTGCAGCATGATAGAAAGTTGTGCAGTAATTAAACTGTAAACACAAAAGTCTCACAAACTCTTTTTCATATACAGGGTGATTAAAAAATGGCGCATTTCCTCTGGAGGGGTTGTTGGGGACTACTAGTGGAGCATGGCAAAAATAACAAAAAAAAAATCTTTACAATCATTCCTCTGAAATATTAAACAGCTGAAGATGCATTTGAAATAAATAATAACCAATATTTAAAAAAAAATCTGGTGTGATACACTCACACAACTTCCTTTTACACTGATCTTATAATTAGTCAAAAATTTCATTTTAAATTTTAACCATTTGTTAAAAATTTTCAAAAATTACAAATTCTACAAAAACGGTACAAAATCGAGTGTTAGTTGAAGCGACAAATTATCTCTAGAATTTTAAGGTGAATTCAAAAATGTAATAATATACCGGGTGTTTTATTTAAAATAGGAGTTAATAAAAAATAGAAAAAAAAAACAAAAGAAACCCACTTTAGAAGTATTCAACTGGAAAATCACCTATCTCACATCAATACACATTAAAAATGTAAGAAAAATGTAAAGTTAAAAAAAAATCGTTAGAGATGTTTTTGAAAAAATCGAAAAAACTGAAAAATCACAAGAGTAAACACCTACTTCCGGTTATGCGATTTTCTTCAAAAGCTTGCTGTCTCATCTACATAGTACACGAAACTTATATATGAAGTTTCAACGCCATACCTCGTTTTGTTTTTGAGATATTCCGTTCACAGACAGACACACAGACAGACACACAGACAGACACACAGACAGACACACAGACAGACACACACACAGACAGACCAATAAAAAAAAATATGTTTTTTGGGATCAGGGACTCTAAAACGTGAAGATCCGTTGAAAACTCAATTTCGAATTTTGGGGTGAATCCAATACTTCCTTTATAGTAAAAGGAAGTAAAAAACGTTTGAATCGAAGATTATTATTGTTATTAATCATCCCAATTCAAAAAACTGACAGTTTCATCAAACTTACAAAAAATTTTAGTTTTCAGTTTTTACTTCCTTTTACTATAAAGAAGTATTGGATTCACCCAAAAATTCGAAATTGAGTTTTCAACGGATCTTCACGTTTTAGAGTCCCCTGATCCCAAAAAAACATATTTTTTCATTGGTCTGTCTGTGTGTGTGTCTGTGTGTCTGTCTGTGTGTCTCTCTGTGAACCAGAATATCTCAAAAACGAAAAGAGGTATGGCGTTGAAACTTCATATATAAGTTTTGTGTACTATGTAGATGAGACAGCAAGCTTTTCAAGAAAATCGCATAACCGGAAGTAGGTGTTTACTCTTGTGATTTTTCAGTTTTTTTCGATTTTTTTCAAAACGGCTCTAACGATTTTTTTTAAACTCTACATTTTTCTTACATTTTTAATGTGTATTGATGTGAGATAGGTGATTTTCCAGTTGAATACTTCTAAAGTGGGTTTCTTTTGTTTTTTTTCTATTTTTTTTTATTAACCCTTTAACGCGCAAATTACTGTACGAGGGAAAAATGTAAATTTTATGTCGTATGCGTTCTTTGAGATGCCAGGAAACCCAAAATTTTTTTCAAAAATCCATTTTCACTTTCCCAAAATATGCTGGTAAACCGTTCTACCAGTGAGCATTCAGGACAAAAGATGCTGGTGAACCGTTCTACCAGTGAACATTCAGGACAAAATATGTTGTGAATGTTCACTGGTATAACAGGTGGTAAAATAGTTTTTGAAATTTGAACTGAATAATATAAACTCTTGCGAGTGGAACACTAACGTTCTGTTTAAAATTTATGACTACCCCATCGTAAACAATCAAAAATTTCAGCTAAAATGCCACCGCGATCGGTTTGACCGTAAATATTTGCCTAGCGCAACATAGCAGCAAACCAATTCGATTATATCTTCAGTAGATATGTTTATAAATACTCAAAACACAAAAACAAAATGTATAAAACGTACATTATTACTAAAAAATTGGACATAAATATAGACTATTTTTGCGACGCAAATGAAAGGTTTCCAAATATCAATTTATTTTTCAAAATCAGGACAAAATTATTTCTACTACTTATCAATATTATAATCCTTACATATTATACTAAAACACTTACCAGCTGAAAACTTGAAAGTTGCTCCCCCAAACTAATAACAAACACAAATCTTCACCAATGCGCGTACACATTTCAAAGTCGTGACGCGGAATGCACGCTGGTAATACTGTCATACCAGCTACACATTTATACCAAGGTTTATTGGGGTAGTTTTATAACTACAATAATTGTAGAAAATATAAAATTAGACAAAGGAACTGCAATGTCTGTAGAACGGACACAAGACGTTTCAGAGCAGTATTAAGTTTCAAAACAAATGTTATTGATTGTTATGCGTAGTGGTATAACTGTCTACCAGAGAGCGTTAAAGGGTTAACTCCTATTTTAAATAAAACACCCGGTATATTATTACATTTTTTGAATCACCTTAAAATTCTAGAGAAAAAAGTTGTCTCTTTAACTAACACTCGATTTTGTACCGTTTTTGTAGAATTTGTAATTTTTGAAAATTTTAACAAATAGTTAAAAATTAAAAATGAAATGTTGACTAATTATAAGATCACTGTAAAAGGAAGTTGTGTGAGTGTATCACACCAGATTTTTTAAATTGGGATGTTTAATAACAATAATAATCTTCGATTCAAACGGTGATTTTAAAAAAATATTGGTAAATAGCTTATTTCAAAATGCATCTTCAGCTGTTAATATTAAAGAGGAATGATTGTAAAGATTTTTTTTGTGATTTTCCGCTAGTAGTCTCCAACAACCCTTCCAGAGGAAATGTGACATTTTTGAATCACTCTGTATATGCTTAAATATGATCTATGTGGATACCGTTGCTTTAAGTGTTGATAACCCTGACAAATGTACTTAGAAATTTGGTCTCGGTAATATTAGTCCTCAGCTTTTGGCATTACTAAGAACAGCAATTTTTACATTATTAACATGCATGTTTAATAAAGAAGCTAAGTAACTACAAGTGTTTTTATTGCCAAATAATAACACTGCTGATTTGTCAGGGTTAATTTTTAATGAGTGCTGAACAGAAGCCTCATAAATATTTATATCATCTATTGATTTCTCCCAATTACAAGCATTAAACGATAGGTACCTACAATTGCGTGCCATCAGGATAAATGTCAACTTTACATAATTTTCTATGATTCATAAAAATGGATGTATATATTGAGTATAACAAGGGGCCCAATATAGATCCTTGTGGAACACCTTGATATACAGGGTGTTAATTAAGTAAGTAGACAAACTTTAAGGGGTGATTTCTTGATCAATTCTAAAATAAAAAGTTCATACAAACATGGGACTTTAAACGGCTTCGTTTTCAAAATACAGGATGTTGAAGTTTAAAAAAATATATTTTTTTAATTCTGGAAAACGCCTAGAGGTATTCTAATGAAACTTGGTGTAGGTTAGTATTTCATAAAGTGTCATTGTTGGTCAAAATAAATTTAATTTATTTCCGCCAGCGGCGTGTATCGGGACCTCCTCAGCTACCTTATTTACGAAAAATCTGGTACGCCACCGTTTTTTTTTGCCAATCCGACAAGTTTTTTAGCTTTATCTATTGAAACCATAGGTACAAAAGATATATCTTTCATTTTTTGATAGAATAACCTTTTTCGGGAAAAACTGAAAAACTGTAACAGCAATTTCGTTCATTGGACGTTAATGGGACCTAAACGGCTTCGTTTTCAAAATACAGTTTAAAGAAGTTTTTAATAGCTATTTGTGCAAACAAGTGCTAAAAGTGGACGTTTATGCACGAGTTTGCACACAATATTTTTTTCTACGCCCTTAAATTTACTGTTATTAATCCATAATAATGTCGATTTAACAAAGGTTTGCACTTATGACAGTTATAATTTATGTCATAGTAAAGAGATGGTATTGACACGCAGGTGTTAGTTAGTTATCAAAGGTAATTATAAATGCACACATTTTACTTTCTTTATTACATAACGCTTTAATTATTTAAAAAAACACTACCTCTAACGAAAGAATAACTAGAATAACTTTACAACCTTACCTCCAGTTCGAAATTCTAAATTCCACACCAGCTGTTTACTTTTAGCACATGGGCTAAAAGTAAACAGTTGATTTCACTTTAACACGATGATTATAAAACGTCACTAGTGTAAAAAGCTAGCGCTAAAAGGCCTACTTTTAGTAGTGATCGTAGAAAAAAATTATTTAATAACAAACATTCTTACAATAGCTACAAAACTTTTGGCTAAAAAACAGTGGCGTGCCAGATTTTTCTAAAATAAAGTAACTGAGGTCTCCCTGATGCACGCCACTGGTGAAAATAAATTAAATTTATTTTGACCGAACAGTGCCACTAACCTACACTAAGTGTCATTAGAATAACTATAGCCGTTTTCCAAATTTTTGAAAAAAAATATTTTATTTAAACTTAAACACCCTGCTTTTGAAAACGAAGCCGTTTAAGTCCATGTTTGTATGAACTTTTTATCTTAGAATTGATCAAGGAATCGTCCCTTAAAGTTTATCTACGTACTTAATTAACACCCTGTACTTGTAACATGCCCGAAAATTCACTATTCAGATTATCAGTTGGTGATTTATTGCTCAAGTAACTCTCCGTTAGCGACAACGCACCAGGACCAACACCTATATATTTTAAAATTGAAATCAAAGTAGTATGGTTAATTGTGCCAAATGCCTTACTATAATCTAGTAACACAAGAACTGTAATCTTCCCTTGGTCAGTGGCAGCTAATATAGCATCCGTTACCTGTAAAAGTGCTGTTGTAGTTAGACTGTATTCTGGCCTGAAACCTGATTGCACTGGTGCTGGTGGTAGAAAATTATGTAAGTTAATAGGAATACTAATTGACTATGGATACTTCTTTCAAGAAGCTTAGAGAGTGACGGCAGTATACTTATAGGACTAAGTTTTTAATTTCAGTTGGTTGTATAATTTTAGGTACCGGCTTAACCAGTGTTTTCAACATTGTGGAAAAGTGTTTTCTAGAATACATGAATTAACTATATGAGTAATAAAAGCCAATACAACAATATAACTTTTTCATAGCAATATTAATGTGATCGCTACCAGTAGCGTTAGATTTGAATACATTCATAATTTTAATTTAGTCGGATTGTCAACAAGATAAATTAAAATTAAAATTTTGATTGATGCTGTTGTTATAATATTTTAGAATATCTGCTTTATTACTAGTACTCGAACTGGAATGTTCATTATACTATTTATAAAATGATCATTAATGTTAGCAGGGTTTGCCGGTTAATCTGGTATATTAATTTGTTTTTTTACACCAATACCAAGACAAATCAATCTTTTCCATAAGGTTTTGTTGTCATTATTGTTCGATAACAAATTTAAATAAGCTTTTTTCAATTGTTGTAGTCCGCGTATTTAAATTTCTTAACGATTTATAGTATTCCTAATTTTGTTGCAACCCAGTTTTTTCTGAATTTAGCCTTCGTTTTCTTGCGTAAAGGAATTAGATACTTGGCCCTTTAATCTGGTGTATATGGACTGTAGTATGAGTGACATTGTTAAGTGGCTCTACCAATGATGCTTTTCTGTTCTTTCTCTTTGACCTGGTGTTCTTGTAATTTTCGTTTTGTTTGGGACTTTTGGTGTGGATGAGATAAAGGTTGTAGGAACCTTGTTTCAACCGTTCGGGGCGTGAAAATAACCCTCAAGCAGCACGATTTGTTTGTAGAATGACTGTGGTTTTGCCTCTCAGTTTTGTGATCGTCTATGATCTTCTTCCCGGGGTTAGTTCCTCCCAATTGCTGTCAAAAGGGAAATCCTAGCCGATCTTTTGTTTCGTCACCCTTAATTTTGGCATGGCAGTGCCTCAAACTGTATGAGTAGTGTAGTTAGGCGGGTTCTGGACCACATTTGACCTTGAACTTTTTCTAGGTCACGGGTCATTGGCCTAGTCGGGGCCAAGGTCATTGACCTCGGCCACTTCCGGGAATTTTTTGGACTAAATGTCTAATTTTGACATTTTTACAAGACTTATCAAAATTTTTCCACGCTCGAGCGGATGTGAGCGTCTGGGATGCTGACATGTTCATTCTTGCAGGATGTTGTTATCATATAGGTAAGAAACGGGGGCAGCGCTGCTATTCGACTACCATGTTTCAACTACCATCTCAAGGGCACCCATATAGCCTTGCAGGCTACACTGGCAGGTAAGCATCCCTGTTAGACAGGCGGACAGGTAAACAGACAATTGGACTGGTAGACAGGCAGGCAGACAGACAGACAGACAATTAGACAGCTAGACAGGTAGGCAGGTAGACAGCTAGATAGGTAGACAGCCAGGTAGACTGACAGGTCCAAACTAGTTCCCATATAGCCTTGCAGGTTTCTGCTTGCCACGTCTACTTACTTTTTCCTTGCAAAGTAGATTAAAATTGGTGTGGAGGGGGGTGACTTATTATTGTTAGGTATATAATTAAAATTTCCCCAGTTTAAATTTAGTATTGTGAAGTAGTTGAAACTGTGAACATGGGCTCCTCTAAAGTATATAGTATTACTCAGCTTTTGGGACATAAAATTAAGCCAACTAACGAGGTTATAGTAGAAAATCTCGACAACAACTTAATTACAGATGTTGGAAATATAAATTATACAGAAGACGAACAACTCCTTACCAACAGCAATTTAGATTTACTTATGCCGATTACAGAACCGTTTTGCGACAATATAATGTTGGCAAAAATTATTGACCTTGTAGATTGCGAAGGAGAAAGTGGTCTTATTGTTAAGAAGGAGATATGCGGTGCTTGTAATAGTCACTTACGGGGGAAATTCTCTAAATTTATTTCTGCTAGACATGGAGTAAAAGCAAAATTACCTTATTTTCTACAAAGTGAGAACAGGATGGCAAGAGGAATTATACAAGTTATTGGAAAGGAAGGTCTGGAAAATATTAACAAAAAATATATAAATCCAGTAGTAATTCCGTACAAAGTAGAACTAGCCGATGTTAATGTGCAGACCCTGTTAGAAGAAATACCAGAAATTTTAAAACAGCTCCAAATAGATGATTACTACCTTTTGGATTTGGATATAACGCAAGATTTTGCAGGAATATTTAACAAGATAGAAATGGGCCATTATTTGACTTCTAACCATAACTTTTGTCACCAAGGAGAGTCCAAGGAAAATTATAATGTGATTGTAGACAATGATAAAACAGTTGAATTGATGGTTTAACATGGTTAAATTCGAATGCTAGGAGTTAAAATATACAACAAATTTGTATGTCAAATAACAAGTCCAGGAGTTAACAAACAGATTGGTAATCATATTATCGACTTTATCAATTGCCCGGATACCCGTTTAATGGAAACATTTTCGTCTATTTCCGCTAAGGAACATGGAATTACAAGATTGGAGGCAACAATATATAATTATACTATGGAGATTATTTATAATACACACAATGGATTTGATCCTTAAAAGATTGTTTAAATTTATTGGAACCAGTAAAATGTACTTCCAAGATGCTCCAATATATTCAGTCTCGATTGCTAAAATGTGGACTAAATTGACTAATACTCTGCAGAATAGTTGTTGTGTTGTATTTAATAATGTCTTACAATATGTTTATTAGGGAAATAGAAATACAAGAAAGTTGACTGGATTACAAATTAAATTACCCGATAATCTAGAAAACCGAAATAAGATTATAAATTATGTACTTTCTGCTTTTAGTTTTAATTATCTGCCAATTAATTATGTAGAAAATGATGTAAATACAGGCGACATAAATATTAGGCAAAAATGTTATATTAAAGCTGGAGAAACATTTTTTTCTAAATCCACGACCATTTTTTCTACTATTTCGAAAGATGTAAGTATCGAAGGTATGGGATTAATCAAAACGAATAATGTCATTCCCCAAGTTTTAAGGAAGAGAACCAACATAACTAACAACCTTACTCCGCATGCAATTAAAGAAATAGAACCACTCTCATCTGTTTATATATTAAGTGCAAGAAAACGAGAACTAGAGAAATAAATCTGAAAAAAACGAAAAGAAGAATATGTGCAAAATACAATTGCTATAAAAGAACAATACAAATATTTGCTCGAGAAAGAACACAAGTTAATAGAAATGAGAGAAATTTTAAGAAATTACTTTAAAAATTAATGGAAAAATTTGGATATAACTGGATGTTATACGATTTCCGCATTTACTGTAAATAATAGCGGATATAACAATTATGGGAAATATCCATATGTCGGAATACTTGGAGAAAAAAATGGGTGTACAAGCGTTTACTTCTTAAAAGGACATTACAAAAATGTGTTTTTAAGTATTTACAACTCGAGAGAAAAACTTAAAGAAGAAGGTTACATTTTAATTCCTTTTAACAAATCGGATATAATATGTTTACCAACCAAGGAACCATTTATATCATTTAAAACCAACGGAATTACAACATTTAATGATTACTCGTTCCCGAAGGTTGAGGAACTTAAATATTATACGGAAGTGTTGCAAAATATGGATAATAATAGTTCATCTTGCCAAGAAGAAATAGAACAAATTGACCATATTACTATGCAAGAAATAAAAGGTAGTATTAAGGTTACACAATGTCATCGGTTGGAAGAACTAGAAGAAGGAACGGAACTAATTATTAAAGCAATTAAACAAAAACAATTCAGACAAAAGATTCGTTATATTTTACAGTTCGAAAACCTAGAACAGTTGTACATGTCTAATTACTGGTTCGAAAAAGAAATACAAGATTCAAATTTAGATTTAAATTACAGAATAAAAATTAAATTAGATAGAATTAAGACTACTGTAAGTAAAAATAAAGAAAGGGTTGTGTTCTGTGTGTAAATTGTACGAATTTTTGTAATTTTGTAATTTGTAAGGCAATAAAATGTTTTTTAACTGATTTGTTATTTTTCTCTCCTAAAATTGAATTTCCCATGGTGATATAAAAAGTAAGTAGACGTGGCAAGCAGAAACCTGCAAGGCTACATGGGAACTGGTTTGGACCTGTCAGTCTACTTGTCTACCTGGCTGTCTACCTGTCTAGCTGTCTACCTGTCTACCTGTGTAGCTGTCTAATTGTCTGTCTGCCTGCCTGTCTACCAGTCCAATTGTCTGTTTACCTGTCCGCCTGTCTAACAGGGATGCTTACCTGCCAGTGTAGCCTGCAAGGCTATGTGGGTGACCTTGAGATGGTAGTTGAAACATGGTAGTCGAATAGCAGCGCTGCCCCCCTTTCTTACCTATATGACAACATCCTGCAAGAATAGACATGTCTGCATACTCAGGCGATGAGTCACATCCGGTCGAGCCTGAGAAAATTTTGATAAGCGTAACAATAGCTTCATTGTTCTCCAATTTCGTCTCGACTTTAAAACAATGGATGCCATTGTTCTAGTTACTGATAACAACATCCTGCAAGAATGAACATGTCTGCATCCCAGACGCTCACATCCGCTCGAGCGTGGGAAAATTTTGATAGGTCTTGTAAAAATTTCAAAATTAGACATTTAGTCCAAAAATTTCCCGGAAGTGGCCGAGGTCAATGACCTTGGCCCCGACTAGGCCAATGACCCCGCCCACCGGCTAGGCCCGTGACCTTGACCTCGGCTAGATCCGTGACCTAGAAAAAGTTTAAGGTCAAATGTGGTCCAGAACCCGCCTAACTACACTACTTGTATGGAGGTTTGCTTTCGCCTTGGGGGTTTATGAAGTTGTTAGGATGGTGCCTTGTTGGGATTTGAAGTGATTTCGGGGGATTTTTGAAGTCGGAGCTTCTCGGCGATGGGTCGTCACGAGGCTGCTTACCGGCGCAGCAATTCCATCTAGCACCGACGAGCGCGAGCGGTCTCGATCCCTATCGTGAGGTTGCCCTGGTCTCGGATTATTTCTGGCATCGCCACTGTCCTTACATGGTAGTTGCTATTTTGTGGAACGGGTTTTGGGTCCTAGATATTTCTCATGTTCTCTAGAATTCTATTTGGATACAGTTTTTCTTTTTATTTAAAAATTTTGTTGAAACTTCTTTCTGGTAAGGGGGGAATTGTGAAGTGTTAAAAGCGTAATTAACTTGAGAATTATTTGGTGTATAATACATAGCCGTGTAAAAGAGCTTTTATTGGACCACGATTGCTGTGTAAACACAGTATTAGCGTTTGGTATAGAACCTGTTTACTGGCTGTCAAAACACCTGGGAGATAACAAGGATTTTATTTTTTATTGTATGGTCGAAAAAGATAGAGTCCTTTTGCGGCAGGATTCTGTGTATTTTTGTGCTCTACGTTTACCCCGTAGCTTCAGATTTCGTGAATTATGATGTGAGGAAGCTCTGGAATCCAGGTTAAAGAATTGAACACACTTTTGGGAGTTTCGTCAATGTCTTAGAACGGGTTATTAACATAGAACTTCCTTGTCGTATTGGCTTCGCGTGTAATTATACAAGGTGAGTATAATTTCTCCGATTTCAAATTGTAATAACATAATTTCAAAAACCAGACTTCTGTCTGGGGTTTTAGCGTCACCTATGAGGTGACATACTTCAATTTTATGGTACAAGATTATTAACGACTCCGGTTCCTTGCTAGAGTTTACTACTACAACCGTCACCCCAGGCTTTAGGGGTTTCGGTGATCGAAACAGCACTAGGAGAAAATAGTTTTCGTTTAGGGCATCGTTCCCGAAGGTCTTCGTGAATGACGTTAGCTGGCTCTGGTTGCATGCAGCCGCTGTTGTAATCTGTTTGGGGCCCTTCGGTTTACAACTTGAAATCTCTTCTTCAGGCCTGTTTAGGTCCATGGATCATCACCTCAAGCAGAAGCGTAAACACTCTCAGATAAGTAGTGCAAGCTTATAACTAGTACTCAATGTTTTCGTACCACAAACTCGATAAAATAAATTGTAACTGTGTCTAAGAGGGAACGGCATCTTTTATTGGTTGTAGATTTATTTGTGTAAATGCAGCGGACTGCTATGATCAATTGAATAAGAAGCTGAAATACAGGCTACAAGAAATTCGTAACAAAACTTGTCAGCTTCACTTAAGATCGCTCTCTATACACGAATACTCAATCTGGAAGGTGACCAGATGAATCAAACGACCTAATGCACATATTCAACCTCTAAGAGATGAAGCAGAGGCATGGGGAAAGTCTGATAAGAAAGAGGCTGATGCATTCGTACAGCACTTCCAAGCAAAATTTGGCAACAAAACCTCTCAATTAAGAGAAATAGAGGTAGCGTCCCTCAAGGCAGTGTATTTGGCTCTCTGATGTATTTACTGTTTACCTACGACCTACCAACCACAGTTCACACAAATCTGAGAATATCAATGTTACTTCAAGAACACCTAGATCTGTTGGAAACATGGTTGATCAAATGGAAGATAAAAGTAAACTAATATAAATCTGTGTATGTTACCTCCACGAAACAATCAATGTGCCTTCTAGTCACACTCAGCAACATAGCCATGCCTCAGGCAAACAAAGCCAGATACTTGGGCATACATTTAGACAGACGCTTAAAGTGGAAGGCATGTGTCAAAAAAATACGCTAAGAAGTGGATTTAATGCTTAAAAACATGCAATGGCTATTTGGGGACAAATCAGATCTTCGAAATTCGAAAATTGGAAATTATGCATTTCCAGTCCAACGCCCGATAGTTCGTATTAAAGATAATGCAACATCTCGCATGTCACAGATGTATTAACGAAAAAGCTCTAAAACCTGATGATATTCCAAAACCACATCTGAATGCAATAGTCAACCTTCTAAAAGAAGAACCAGAAGTTAGAAGATTAAAACGAAAGTGGTTGATAGATTTAATCGATTTAATGAGGGGTGACAGGTGACACCAGTGGCTAATGTCCTTAATTTAGATCATCAAACTAGCTTATAGAATTAATGTTGTCACTTACTTTAGAGCCCACCACATAAGTGACTTTACTCTAATTAAAATAGCGTTTGCCCTTTAAAAATTGAATTGTAAATAGAAAAATTGCAGAAGAAAATGTTTTTATTACATTAATTCGCAAAACTAAAACCCATCGCTGTGTGAGTCCCAGAAGAAATCCGATACTAGTCAGATGCTTTAACCGCTCGCCTAAGAACGCGTACCTCACGTACTTGCTTATCTACGCGTTGTGAAGGACACAGTGATATAATAAGACATTAGTATTGTTTCAAACAGATATGATGTATTGCAATGATCTATCTGTGGGTATACGATGTGCCAATTGTATTTTGTTAAGTAATTTTATATCATCATCATCATCATTATCCTTATGCCATTGCGCACATAGGTCATGAACATATTGTTTCCATCTGACTCTGTTTCTCGCCATGTTTCTATGTTCGGCAATAGACTTTTTGGTCTCTGCTTGTAGTGTTCGCCTCCAGCTGTTTTTTGGTCTGCCGCGTCTCCTCTTGCCTTGAGTATTCCATGTTAAAGCACCATGCGCGGTTTCTTCTGGACTCTTGCGAAGTGTGAGTCCAACCCACTTGAACTTTCTCTTTCTGATTTCTTTGCTTATTTCATTTTGATTTGTTCTTCTCCAAAGTTCTTCATTAGAGATTATGTTGGGCCACCACACTCGAAGTATGTATCGCAAACATCTGTTCATGAAGGTCTATAGTTTTGTTGCGTCTGCTTCGTTACAAGCCAGGTTTCACATCCATATAAAGCAACTGTTTTGACGCATGCATGGAAAATTTTAATCTTTGTGTCGGTTTTTAGGTTATTGGCCTTCCACGTATTGCTGAGCTTGAAAAATACGGATCTCGCTTTCTGTATTCTGGCGTTTATGTCTTTAGCAGAGCCCCTAAATATGTAAAACTGTCTTTCCTTTCTATTCGTTCATTTCCAATTTGCAGCGGCCTTCTCTCCCTTGTGTTAATTCGTATTTCGTTGGTCTTGTTTCTGTTTATTTTTAATCCTATAGTTTCTGATTCTCGCTTTAAGTCATTAATTTTATTTTGCATATGCTCATACGTATGTGCAAGGAGGTATACATCATCGGCATACTTCAGATCTTTAAGGCGGTTGGTGAAGTCTCATCTTATTCCTCTTCTCCTTTCTGTAATGGTGTTTCTCATGATTTGATCTAGAGTTAGTACGAAGAGCCGTGAGGAAAGCAGACAACCGTGCCTTACTCCTGAGGATGTTTCAAAAGGTTCTGGTGTGTACTACCATAGTTTTGGTTTGGTTGTACCCTTCCTTAATTAGGTTGGTTATTTTAACTGGCATACCTAGTTTATGCAATTCTTTTCATATTGTGTCTCGGTTAATGGTGCCTTTTCATAATCAATAAAGGTAACATACCAAGGCGATTGGAACTCAGTGGACTGTTCAATTGTTATTCTAAGAGTGTTAATTTGATATATGCAAGATCTTTCTCTCTTGAAACCTGCTTGTTCCTTTCTAATATTCTTGTCTACCTCATCAATCACCCTGTTGAGGAGGATTTTGCTAAACACTTTTTGACAAGTGCATAGGAGAGTAATAACCCTCCAATTGCTGCATCGTTTTGGGTCCCCCTTTTTTGGTACTTTCGTTATTATTCCTTCTTTCCATTCGTTGGGGAAAGATTCAGTTTGCCAGATTTTTTGAAATAATGGGAGCAGTATATCAGCTGTCGTGTTCAAGTTTACTTTTAATATGTCAATATTGATGTTGTCTACACCTGGGGCATTGCCATTTTTTATAAGCTTTAGTGCCTTTATTATTTCTCCACGAGAGGAAGAGTGTATGCCTATTTTTAATTCTACTCTTTGTGCTTCTTCTTCTTCTGGCGCTATTTGGGGAGTTTCAAAATTTAGAATCTTTTCAAAGTAGTTTTTCCATATTCTTAGTTGTTCCATTTCATTTGTGATTAGGACTCCTTCGTCGCTTCTGATTGGAGCATTTTCATTATATTTTGTTTGTGATAACTTTCTTATTATCTGATATAGTTCTCTCAAGTCTCTTCTCTGCAGCAGTCTGGGCTTCATCTGCCAGCTGTTCCATATGTTGGCGGTTATCTCTTCTTGTTTTGGATTTTACTTGTCTATTTAGGAGGTTGTACTGGTTCTGCAGGTTTATTTTCTTATTTTCATAGTTACATGCGCAGAGCGTGCTTTTCAGCTGTTTGCGCTGTTCAGTTATATCCCAAGTATCTGGTGCGATCCATTCCTTCTGGCCCTCCTTTCTCGTTCCTAGAACTTCTTTGCTGATGTGTGATATGGAATTCTTTACATTTTCCCAGCTCTCATTTATTGTTGTTGTTTCATTTTCTGGCTCTGACTGTCTCAGTTTTTCCGTTATTGTGGTTATAAATTCTTCTTTTACCTTGGGATCTTGTAGTACCTTTAAGTTCCACCTCGCTGACGTCTGTCCACTCTTACAAGCTCGGAAATTTAGTCGAATAATCCCCATGAGTAGTAATTTTATATACTAGCTCAGTAATTAATTTTGAAACATGAAACTCTCATTTTATAATTGTAATAATAACTTATAACAACTTATTCCTTTTAAACTCAATTCCGGTTATATAGATTTCTTATATTATAAAGTGCGCGCTTATAGTTCACCTAACCTCACAATTCAATACCACTTATGGAAATCACTTATTAACATCTTTAAAGTAACTAATTATTAGGAATGACCAAATTCTATTTATTGATTATAATGCTCTCTCGGGAGACCTCGCTCCTAGAGAGCGTGTCCCCCGGGCGACGGATGGGGGAAGTCCTGGAGACAAAATTGCCGTGAATATTCACAATAAGCGGCCGTGGACTAAAGGCCAGTTGTCCCGAGGTAACGGGGCCCACGTTTTTGGGCTAATCACCCACACGAGGTACATGGATTCTGAGTAATAACGAGTGCCTCGGAATAAGACTGCTTAATAGAAGACGACCGGCAAGACAACAGCTACGAATAGGAACCTGGAACATAAAACCACTAACTGAGAAAGAGGTAGAAGTAGTAGAGAAGATGGATAAGTATAAGATACAAATCTGGGAGTAAGCGAAGTGAAGAGGATGGGTCGAGGACTCGAGACAAGGACAAGGGATACACACTGAGATATATAGCAAAACCCCCGGAGAAGGAGCGAAAGAATGAATGGGGATTATAACAAGTGATGCGCTAGAAGCCAAACTAATTAACTGGGAGCCGATAAACTCAAGGATCATAACAGTTAGCCTTGATCTAGAAGAAAATGTCGGTATAATACAAATATACGCACCAACGGAAGACGCGGACGCTAGAGACAAGGATCAATTCTACAAAGATTTACAAAAAGAGTATTAGAGAAAATGCAAAACAAAAACAGGCCCGTTATGATAACGGTGATTGGAACGCCCGCATAGGGAAAGACAAAAATCAAGGATATGGAACAATGGGAGTACATGGAGAAGAAGAAACCCTAAACAACAACGGGTAAAGAATGATAGATTTTTGCATAAACAACCAAGTGTTAGTATTAATAGGAAATAGGTTCAATCATAAAACAATTCACAAGATTACGTACGAAGCAGAAGAAAGAGGACAAAAGAGCATAATAGACTACATAACATACTCTAGAACCATGAGATACGCAATCCAAGATGTTAAAGTAATAAGAGGAGCAGAACTCATCATTGACCACCGATTACTGATAACCGACACCATTCTGAAAACACCCTCCAAAGAAACACCAATAGTATATGAAAGATTAAAATTAGAAGAACTAGAAGACCAAGAAAAAAGAGAAGAATGCGAAAGAGAACTTAACAGGAAATTAAACAGCTTAGAAGAGCAAGGAGCACAGACAGAAGAACATTGGAGTCTCAATGATAGATAGAAAAAGCTCAAAGAAACAATAATCCTGACCGCAAATGATGCGGCACAAAAATAGTGAAAATAGGTCAAAACCAAAGAAGAACCAAATGGTGGAACGATACGGTTAAGAACAAGATCAAACCGAAAATAGAAGCCTGGTGCAGGTTTAAAAGAACAAACAATGCCGAAGATCAAGAAACATACCGCACGAAAAGACAAGAGGCAAAGGAAGCCGTAAAAAGAGCAAAAATGGACTCCTGGGAAGAATTCGGAAATAAGTTAATCGAGAATTATATGGAAAACCAAAAACAGTTTTGTAATGTAGTCAAGAAGCTAAAAGGAAACAGTGCAAAACAAATACGAAACATAAAGAATCAAAATGAAGAATTGTAAACGACCAGTGAAAACATACTGAAAACATGGAGAGACCAGTATGCAGCGAAATTTAAAGCAAGAGAAGATGAGGAAGATGTAGAAAGATCGTTAGAAAACCTAGCAAATCGAGAAGATAGAGATGAAAATGCGGAGGAGAAAATAAGTAAAGAAAAAATAAGAAGAGCCCTGAAAGAAACCGGAAAAGGAAAAGCAGCAGTTGAAGATAGAATACCACCGGAATTTTCAAAAAAGGGGGGACCCACTGTGGAACGATGGTTACAGAAAGTATTCAAACAAGCATGGACAACAGAATCAATAGCTCAAGAATGGGAAAGAAACGTAATAGTACCAATTCATAAGAAGAGAGAAACCACTAGCTGCAACAACTACAGGGCGATCTGCTTAGCACCTGTCGCGCTCAGAGTATACTCAAAAATTTTAGAAAAAAGGTGTAAGAGTCCAGATTGAAGATAAACTCGAAGAAGAGCAAACAGCATTTCGGCAAAACAGACAAACTCAAGATCACATATATACTCTTAGAACCATAATACATGTACTTAGCTTTCATAGATTTAAAAGCAGCGTATGTTCAGGTGCCAAGACAACACATATGGAACGCACTAGAAGAACTAGCGACATATTCAAAATTACTAAGAGTAATCCAAAGCATATACAGCAGCGTGACGGGAAAATTTAGAGTAAACGGAAACACATCAAAAGAGTTTAAAATAGAAACGGGAGTCAAACAGGGCGACAGCTTAAGTTCACTTCATTTCGTTGCTTACATGGATATAATAATAGAAAAAACAAGAATCAAACTAGACCGACAAGACTAGGGTACCACATCCTAATACCAGTATATACACAAGACCTGATCTACGCAAATATTGTTTTAATATCAGGCAAAGTAAATGTCTTACAAAGAAACATCCAAATATGAAATAACTGCCTACAAGAAAAGGAATGGAAATAAACAAGAACAAAAGTAAGATTCTACATATCACAAAAGAAGAAAAAGAAGCAAACATAGACGTAAGAATAGGTCGACAGCAACTAGAGATACAAAAAACGAATACTTAAGATCTATAATCAATAAAAACGGGAAGATCGATCAAGAAATACGAAAAAGAATAGCCAAAGCAAGTAGAGTCTATTATTAAATAAATAATAAGTAGGAAAGAAGGAATTAAACACCACAACAAAACTACATCTATACAAAACCATTTACACGCCGTCACTCAACTATGGGTCAGAAACGTGGACGATGCTGGATAAGCATAAATCTAAAATAACAGCTGCAGAAATGAGGTACCTCCGGAAGGAAATAGGGAAAACCAGAAGGGATAGGGTACGTAACAGAAGCGTAAGAGACGAACTAGAAGTAAAGCCTCTATTAGAAAAAATAGAGGAAAAACAACTAACCTGGTACGGCCACCTGGTTCGTATGGAGGAGGAAAGAATGCCCGAGAAAATGTTTAATATGAGACCCGAAGGAAGAAAAAAACGGGGTAGACCGAGAATCCAATAGGAAGAATCAATAGATAAATTGGCAAGGAAAATAGGAGAAACCACCACAGAAATGCGGAGAATGGCAAGAGAAAAGAACACCTTTAAGAGATGGATAAAAAACCCAACACCGTGAGGTATAAATGGGTGCAAAGAGAAAAAAGACGAAGAAAAAGAAGATTATAAATGCTGTCTTTCAGAAGCATTTTTATTCAGTCTCTAATGTTCAGCATTAGTGTAACCTTTTTATGACGTTCCCTTCAAGTTTTAGAAGTTCACAGCAACTCCTACTGTTATCCGCACCATAGTCGAGAATGCTGACACTCCCATTATAAAGTATCTGCCAAGTAACAACACGTTAATTATTGGACATTACTTTAATATGCAAATATTCAATCACTTATGTTCTTGTACAATATAATTTATCAGAGCATAACAGAAATTTGTGTATATCCTGTCCTTAAAGAAAACGCACTTTGTATTATTTTTAACTCCCCAGTTTCACTAAGCCACCAGTCTACTTGCAATACTATCAGTAATTACTGTAAAATGTAGACATTTTCTATAGTAATTTGGCATATTAAATAAAACTAAATTAATTTTTACATAATAAAATATAGATTTTCTTCACAATCAACATCACAACTTCTAAACTGCGTCCAAAATAGGTTCATCTGTCACTTCCAGTTCCAAACATATCACCGCTTAACAAAGCGCGCACTTCTGCACATTGAAAACTCCATATGCCAGAATTGCGTCCGTTTTCATCTCCCTTACTAACTTATCCGTCCAAATTCCACTTTTACATCTTTCCTTTCTTTCCTGCACTATTACCTAGCGACGTTAACGATACAGCCAATCGAAATCGTATGTTTCGATTTTATCGGAGGAGGATTGTCATCTCGCGACTTCTAAAATTCTGCTAGGACCAGGGTATCATACCCGAAAATCAGCACGGCTTCGTGCCGGTAAAGTCGGTAGCGGCAAACCTTCTAGCCACTCAAGAATGGGTACAATTATACTATAGGGTTGAACCGATAGACGTAGAGAAAGCGTGCCGCACAGAAGACTCCTGCGGAAACTGGAACACGTCGGAGTGCTAGGAAAATTGTTCAAGTTGATCGAGGCCTATCTTTCCGATAGAACGTTCAGGGTAAGAGTGGGCGATTCGTAGCGTCAGAGCGCCCGACGATGAGCGAGGTACCACAGGGGTCTGTACTCGGGCCCCTGCTGTTTATTCTGTATGTTAGTGAGCTACCGTCGGTCCCACGAGCATCCGCATCGATGTTCGGGGACGACACGAAATTCTACGGGAACCCCATTATCCACGATCTCCAGGACGACCTAAACGCACTGCACCAATACACTAAAAAATGACTACTTGCTCTAACAAGTGCGTGGTAATGAATATGGGAAAGGAAACTACGCGGAGGCATTACACACTGGGCGAGACGACTCCTGTGGACTACCAAAAGGACTTTGGTGTATTAATTGCTTCGTACTTTCGTCTAGACATCGACACGATCCAGTGAGCTCAATGGAGTTCTACAAAACTACCGACAACTTGAGCGGTTTCCAATACGAAGAGTGAGTGTGAGTTGTGAGTGCGTGGAACAAACGATGCAGATATTATAAGTTATAAATTTCCTTTCTGTAATCTCTAATAATAGTATTAATAATAATATTTGCCGAAGCACAGAACCATCGCAATATGTACTGATAAAAATTCCCAGCGTTTCGGTCACTTTATATTCGGTACAGATTTGAGTTATTAGTTTTTTTAAAATATTTTTAATTGCTTAATTTCATAACGTCAATTGCTTTCCAAGTTTTTCAAGCGAGCGGATGGCCGAGCAAGCAACATGCTTGAGTCTTGGGCGGCCGGTCCGGTTTCGATCCCCGGCGACTACACCGGGATTTTTAAAATTGTACACTCTCCGGCCACCATGCTAACACCTGTGGTAGTCGCTAACCCCTAGAGAAAACTCTTCCCCACTTTCTACGGGAAAGGCTAGCCACCCCTTCGGCTTACGAGTAAATAGGGCGCATTGAACCACTTTGTGGTTAAAAACCGGCCACCGGCTTATAACAGTAATAATAATAATAATAAGTTTTCCAAGTGTCTCTGCAAAATATGTTGAATCGTTTTGCGATAGCTATTTGTAGAAATGTTACTAAAACAATATACCATCTCGAAAAGAAAAAAACCGGTTTGGCAAAGTCATGTCATGCCCAATTATTCTCTCCATTTAAAAACTGCACTTTTAAGTCAGGACTAGAAAACAACAAACGAAATTACAAATTGGTGTCACTTTTAAGGGAGCTACACTCCATTTAAGATTTTGACCTGAGACTTGGCGGGTTAGGGCCGCCAATTATCTTTTCCGTTAGAGGCGCACTGGGTGATGTGCTGACGCATTCGACGACTGCCTTACTTCTCTACTACCACAACTGTTGCCAAGTGTGAAGATTGATCCTCCTATATACAGCACAGCAGTCAAGTTCTTAGCCACTCGACCATGCAATTGGTTTCCTTAAACGGAAAATACTATAAAACTTTTTCTTCCTCAGTTTGTAAACAAAATAATGAAGTAATGAAATCAAATTAATGACAAAAACTAGTAATTTGAGGTAATTATAAAGAACATAAAGCGTCTGAAACTGTTTTTTATAGCTATTTATGCAACAAGTGCTAAAAGTAGAGGTTTATGCACGAGGCATGAAAATTATGAAACGAAGCCGAAGGCTGAGTTTCATAACATGTTTCGTGCATAAACCACTTTTAGCACGAATTGCATACAATATTTTTTCTAAAACCTTAAATTTACTGTTATTAATCCATAAATGTCGATTTAACAAAGGTTTGCATCTACGACAGTTATAATTTATGTCATAATAAACAGTAGGCCTTGACGAGAGGTGAATGTTTGTGGAGCCAGTACTGTCAAAGTCAGTTATCAAAGGTAATTATTAATACTACACATTTGACTGTATTCATTAGATAACGCTTTAATTGTTTAAAAAACACTTTACCTCTAATGCAAGAAGTAACTAGAATAACTTTACAACCTCACTTCCAGTTCGAAATTGTGGTTTATAACCTCACTTTACTTTATACCACACATGCGCTAAAAGTAAACAGCTGATCTCTTTAAACACGCTAAATTATAAAAAGTCGCTTTTAGTGAAACAAGCTAGTGCTAAAAGACCTACTTTTAGTAGTGGTCGTAGAAAATAGCTATTTATGCAACAAGTGCTAAAAGTCGACGTTTATGCGCGAGACATGAAAATTATGAAACGAAGCCGAAGGCTGAGTTTCATAACATGTCTCGAGCATAAACGACTTTTAGCACGCGTTGCATACAATATTTTATCTACGACCTTAATATTACCGTTATTAATCTATAAATATCGATTTAAGAAAGGTTCGCATCTGTGACGCTTTTAATTTATGTCATAATGAATAGTAGCCTACGCCGCGGTGGCGATTGTTTGGCCACGCCCGTGCTGTCAAGGTGAGTTACGAAATGTAATTATTGATACTTCACATATGACTGTATTCATTACATAACGCTTTAATTATTTCAAAAACGCTTTACCTGTAACGCAAGAAGCAACTAGAATAGCTTTACAACTTCACTTGCAGTTCGAAATTGTAGTTTTGAACCTCGCTTCACTTTTAGCACATGTGCTAAAAGTAAACAGCTGATTTCTTTAAACACGGTAAACTATAAAACGTCACTTTTAGTGAAACAAGCTAGCGCTAAAAGGCCTACTTTTAGTAGTGGTCGTAGATAAAATATATTTAATAATTTCGGCCTCATCCACCTGTTAGGTTATTAGCGCCAGAACTTTTGGCAATTTACATTTCTGTGCAACTTATTATTTTAACAGTATGTACCTTATTATTACAATTTATATTTTTACTTCCTTTTACAATAAAGGCGAAGTATTGGATTCACCCAAAAAATTCGAAATTGAGTTTTCAACAGATCTTCACGTTTTAGAGTCCCCTGAACCCAAAAAAACATATTTTTTTCATTGGTCTATCTGTGTGTGTATCTGTGAACAGAATATCTCAAAAATGAAAAGAGGTATGGGGTTGAAACTTCATATATAAGTTTTATGTACTATGTAGATACGACAGCAATAGTTTGAAGAAAATCGCATAACCGAAAGTAGATTTTTACTCTTGTAATTTTTCAGTTTTTTCTATTTTTTCAAGAACGGCTGTAACGATTTTTTTCAAACTTCACATTTTTATTAAATTTTTAATGTGTATTGAAGTGAGATAGGTGATTTTCCAGTTCAATACTTCTAAAATGGGTTTCTTTTGTTTTTTTTCTATTTTATTTATTAACTCCTATTTTAAATAGAACACCCGGTATATTATTACATTTTTGAATTCAGCTTAAAATTCTATAGAAAATTTGTCTCTTTACCTATCGCTCTATTCTGTACCGTTTTTGTAGAATTTGTAATTTTTGAAAATTTTTGACAATTGCTTAAAAATTTAAAATCAAATTTTTGGCTAATTATAAGATCACTGTAAAGGAAGTTGTGTGCGTGTATCACACCAGATTTTTTTAATTAGTTTACATTACAAATTTATTATTGTTCCTCTAGGTTGCGATGAATTTTACACTTTCTAAGATACCTTAGAGCTCTGCCGTATGAATACTTACTATTGGATGTAGTCTGAACTGGCAATCTTGTCCATTTACAATGAAAGTTACATCCACTCCATTTGCACGTTTTGACGCCTCGGTATATGTAACCGTACAGTTTATAAAACTTTTGTTTAAAAATTATAGGGAGCTTATTATTTTCTTTTGCGATCAAGTATTGGATTTACCCCAAAAATTCGAAATTGAGTTTTTAACAGATCTTCACGTTTTAAAGTCCCCTGAACCCAAAAAAAATGTTTTTGTTTATTGGTATATCTGAGTATGTGTGTCTGTCTGTGAACAGAATATCACAAAAACGACAAGAGGTATGGCATTGAAACTTCATATATAAGTTTTGTGTACTATATAGATGCGATAAAAATTGCATAACCGAAAGTATGACGTTTACTCTTGTGATTTTTTAGTTTTTTTCGATTTTTTCAAAAACGGCTTTAACGATTTTTTTCAAACTTTACAGTTTTATTACATTTTTAATGTGCATTGATGTGAGATAGGTGATATTCCAGTTGAATACCTCAAAAATGGATTTATTTTGTATTTTTTCGTATTTTATATCAACTCCTATTTTAAATAGAACACCCGGTATATTATTACATTTTTGAATTCAGCTTAAAATTTTAGAGAAAATGTGTCTCTTGAACTAACGCTCTATTTTGTACAGTTTCTGTAGAATCTGTAATTTTTGAAAAATTTTGACAAATGCTTAAAAATTAAAAATCACATTTTTGGCTAGTAAGATTACTGTAAAAGGAAGTTGAGTGCGTGTATCACACCAGATTTTTTTGTTCCGTTTAACTAGTTTCTGAAACCGCTATAGACACTACGACACACCTTGTATACTTATATTCAACAAAACTTGAAATAAACAAGGAAGAATTTTCTTGGAGACTGTCTCTTATGCATACTTAATTGGAAATTTTCCATAGCACTGTCATTACAAAAAAAACCGTAAAATTGTAGTATTTAGCTAATGCTTTTGTTATTATATTTAGTAAACATGTTTTCCGTACCGTGTTTTTTTTCATTCGTGAAATTTTCTATCAAAATATAACACGTGCAAAAACATTTTCCTATGGAATTATTTGCAAAAAATGTCGGCACGCTTTTTTTTAAATAAAAGCATTCGTACACACCTCCAAGAAAAAATAACTGCAGAACATTCTTCCAAATATTTCCACAAAGAATCTTATAGGATCGAAGTAATTTCAAACCTACCTAGAGCAATTTTAAACCTTGAAGGACATCATATTTTAAAAGTTCTTCATGATTGCCGGCTGTAACTTTTCATTCTTTGAAAATTAGGCGTTTAAGAAATGTTGTACTGCTTTTCATTCTTATATTAAACGAATGGTGAAAATTTTATAGGATCAAATTTCTTTCAGACTAGCTTAAAGCCATTTTAACATAGTGAATAAGTCACATTTCAGCAGTTTTAAACATGTCAAAGTTTTAAATTTTCCTTCTTTGAAAATTATGCTTCTACGGCAAAGACACCAGTAGTACAGCTTTTTATTCTAATGGAAATTCACCTTCAAAAGCTACATCGTCGGCTTTTCATAATGTTAACAGTAGTACTTAATAAGTTTGGGGAGTCCCTGGCACACACGGAATGACAACACTTACCCCGTATATTCCTTTCTATGTTCTGCTCGGAGGCCCCCCTCCCAAATTTTCCGGAACGAATCCGTGCGAGGCTATTTATTGGCCGGCGATAAGCCAATTTTCAGTCTTGAAATCTCGCGCTGTGCTCGCCTGAACGCTCCGGTTCGAGTTTTAGATTTTTTGCCAAACCACGCGAATGAAATACAGAAGTCGATCCAATCGACAAATCATCCAGATCCAGTTTCGAACCTATCTGTTGGGTCGGTGCAGACTCAGGGACCTATGTAAATAGTACTCGTGTTCTGTTTCCTGTAAGTATACCTAATTGCAGTTTTTTCGAAATTGCGCGATCGGATGACTGGCGTTTTGCTAATAAATTGGCAGGCTCGACACTAATGGATATGTATTTGCTCGAGTGTGGTTGTTAAAGCTCTATTATGTACATTTATGTGTCGTGCTCGATAAGTTACGTAAACTTACAGTAGCTTTTTCTAGTCAACCGTAAACTAGCACTGAATTTAAGATGCTGAAAACTAGATTGATATAAATTAAGGTTATATTATAAATACTAATGAGAAAATAATTACTTTCGTTAAATTACAAAGAAATTAAGTTTGATCATTTCTACAGTGCGTACCACCCCTCGTTTTCACATCACTTCGTCTTCCTTATTTTTTGAAGGTCGATTCAAAATTTTTCTCAATTATACTACTCCTTAAAATGGCCACTTCTATCATTTTTAAATAATTTTACTTATATAAAAAAGAAATGCAAAAAAGCCTAGTTTTGTCGAAAAAATTTATAAGAAAGCGACCAAAGTAATAAAGATGAGTAGTCAAAATTAACAATTTAATCTATTTTTTATTGTTAATAATTTCTAATAAGGTAAAGCAATTAAAATTGTAAAAAAGTTATAAACTATCAATTGAAGGTCCTGTAAATTTTAATAACGAGCTAAAGAATGTCTAAAATACTGCTGAAATATAGAAAGAGGTAGTGGGCTTCGTTGGTGAAAACGCGATTTTTTCGATAAAAATTAAGATTTCGGCTGTTTTTGTGGTTATGAGTAAGTTTCCTTATCACAATTTTTAGAGAAAATTAGGTCTGCTATAATTTTTGAATTTGTTCAATTTATCAGTGAATCCAGTGGATTACACTGGAGATTTTTATGTTTTTTACGGTTGATTTACAGATCTCGGGCCAGAGATCTTTGATCTGTAACCATGTCACCCTCAGGGAAAAAAACATATTCACATCTCACTAAATGTATAAATATCTATTAAAATTGTAAAAATCCATTTTCAGTGGTCGTGTAATTGCCCAAAATTTGAAGCTACAAGGTGTAAAGTATAAAGAACGTCAAACACACTGTATATAACATAAGTGTCTTTCTTTCTTTCTTATAATATAATAAAAATAATTTAAAAAAATAAATATAAAATACCTGTAGTACTACAAATTTGAATTATTCTAGTTCTTGGATAGTTTCACTTAATACTTTATAGAATTATTGTTAAAGGTTTCGGCTAGAAGGGAGGCAAAAAAAACTCTTCTACGTCTCTTTGGCTACATGATTGCAAACACTTGTTGACTATTTTTACTAAGATGAAATTTTATAGCTTTATAGTTAAACAACTTTGTCTTTACAAGAATCATGTACCTTTTGTTTACACAATAAAATCAATAGTGAATGGCGACACTTATAACGTGCATGTACAGGGGTTGGCCAAAAAATCAAGTAACCACTTTTTTGAACCCTCACCTTTTGTACAAAATATTGAAAATTTTCAGTAGAAATATAACAAGTGCTTGAAAAATTTCCGGAAATATTTGGAAATATGTTCTTCAGCTATTTTTTCAATAAGAGCATGAGTGCATGCCAACTGAAAAAATCCCGACTCCGAAGGAGGAGGGATTTTTTCTTGGAGGCATGCACGAATGCTTTTGTTGAAAAAAAAATAGCTGCATAACATATTTCCAAATATTTCCATAGGGAAATTTGTTGAGCACGCGTTATATTTTGATAGAGAATATCACGAATGAAAAAACACAGTAGCAACAATCAGTATCGGCCTACTGACTTTGTTCAGAGCTTCATTGTTTCTAAATACTTTGATGACAGTGACAGAAGTGGAAATTTCCCAGTAAATTTCCGATTATCAATTTTCGCCGTTACCATGGTAACTTTCCAACTAAATTTGCATAAGGGATATTCTCCACCATAATTTTTTTTTTGCATAGAATATTAAATATTATAGTGTTGCGCTTAAACAAATGATAATGTTTTGCATTAACAGTAGCGTTTTGCGTCATACTGTATAGCTCACATAGTTCAGATAAAAATTATTATAGAGATGGTAAATCTTACGCTTTTAAAAAGATTGTGGTACTTGGTTCCTAGGCAGTTGGCAGTTTTACTTAGATTAGTAATAGCAATGTTTGTTGCATATTTGGCATAATATTATACATATACTAGGTGAGTTTTTTAAAGTGTTACAAGGCGATATTCGAAAACGGTATAAAATATTTTGATGAAATTTTGGTGAGGTAGTTGGAAGATGGGGGGGACATATTTTTGACATTTACCCCGTCTCTGTTTTGAGGGGTGGGGGTAACTTTGGAATTTTAAATTGGATGATGTACTTTTGTTTATAAAATTCGAATCTACTTAAAGAATTACGTATGCGTATTTTTTTTAAATTGCTCTTGACGGAATCCGCTTTGCCTACTTATTAGTGGCGCCTGATATGTTATACAGGGTAAAAATGCATTTAGAAAAAGAGTGAGAAAGTGTTTGGAAGTTGAGGGGGGATATTTCAAAAAAATTCTCAAGCATGACAGACGATAATTTTTTTATTTTATAATCTAATAAAGCATAAATTCGTAACTATAACCACATCAAAAAAATGTTTGTACCGGGTGGCCAATTAAGAAAGGCACTCGGCCCTATCTCAAAAAGTAATTGTCGTAAAGACTTGGGGTAAAAAAATTTATGACTAAAGCTGCCAAGAGAAAATGCTGGAAATTATTTTTAAGTTTCTAGAATGGCCGCCAGAGGGCGTAATCGCAGTCTTGAATTTTAAATCCCGTTTTTTGAGAAATATTCTTATATTACAGATAGCTAAAATTGACACTGTTTTAAAGCTGAGATAAATTCAATTCTTATTTTTAAAATGCTTTTTGCTTTATTTCTTAAGGAAAAGTGGTGGGGGGTGTCCAAACATTTTCGGAAATAAATGTTTATAACTTCAAAATGGCTGAACGGATTTTGTCAAACTTGGAGTCGTTGAAAAGGACTTTTCTTAGGCTATCAACGCTACATTGAGCGGACTGATTTAGATTGCTTGTCTCGCCGGTAGAGGGCGTTTTGCGACAACACTACAAATAAAATGGAGTTTCTCAAAAAAATTAAATGCAACGATATCACTTTTATTGCAACAAAATATAGCCAAATAAGCGTCTAACACGCTAGTGAAAACCGCAATTCGATATTTCATTGCTAACCTAAAATATCCGTCAAAGAAGTTAAAACTCGAAATAATATCGCATCTTTGGGAATATTTTCAGTATACCTGCCATTATTAAATTCTAATTATCGTTCTTTTAGCAAACTATATAAATTTACTGTTAAAATACCAACATTATATTTAAAATGTCAATAATAAATAATACTTATTCAATATGATTGGATATTGCCCTTCTGTCCACGCGAAATTCTAAATTTTTAAAATCCAAGTGTGCTTTGGAAAACAAAATAGCAAAAATTATAATGGTGGTGTTTAAGTGTCAATCATATTAAGATTGCAGCTATTTATAATGTAGTTTGGTGGCCTTATTTGTAAAAAATGCGTTTTCCACCTGTAGAAGTGTTTGATATGTTTCGTGTTTATTTTCAAAACAATGAAAATGCAACTGTTTTTGTTAAAATCTATGCGATAGAGTGTCCTGATAGGTACGTGTGGAGAGAAGGGCAATATTCAATCATATTTAATGAGTATTAATTATTATTGACATTTTAAATATAATGTTGGTATTTTACCAGTAAATTTATATATATTTTGCCAAAAGAACGATAATTAGGATTTAATAATGGCAGGTATACTGAAAATATTCCCAAAGATGCGACATTATTTCGAGTTTTAACTTCTTTTACTGATATTTTAGGTTAGCAATGAAATATCGAATTGCGGTTTTCACTAGCGTGTTAGACGCTTATTTGGCTATATTTTGTTGCAATAAAAGTGATATCGTTGCATTTAATTTTTTTGAGAAACTCCATTTTATTTGTAGTGTTGTCGCAAAACGCCCTCTAGTGGCAACACAAGCAATCTAAATGAAGTCGCTCAAAGCAGAGTTGATAGCCTAAGAAAAGCCCTTTTCAACGACTCCAAGTTTGACAAAATCCGTTCAGCCATTTTGAAGTTATTGACATTTATTTCCGAAAATGTTCGGGCACCCCCCACCACTTTCCCTTAAGAGATAGAGCAAAAAGAATTTAAGGAAAAAAAATTTAATTTATCTCAGCTTTAAAACGGTGTCAATTTTAGCTATCTGTAATATAAGAATATTTCTCAAAAAACGGGATTTAAAATTCAGACTGCGATTACGCCCCCTGGCGGCCATTCTAGAAACTTAAAAATTATTTCCAGCATTTTCTCTTGGCAGCTTTAGTCGTAAATTTTTTTACCCCAAGTCTTTGCGACAATTACTTTGTGAGATAGGGCCGAGTGCCCTTCTTAATTGGCCACCCGGTACACATACGTAGTTTTTTACGTAGATTCGAATTTTATGAACAAAAGTACATCATCCTATTTAAAATTCCAAAGTTACCCCCACCCCATCTTCCTATCGCCCCTCCAAAATTTAATCAAAATACTTTAAACGGTTTTTAAGATATCGCCGTGTAACACTTTAAAAAACTCACCTAGCATAATATTCAAAATATAACTTTTAAGGTAGCGAGCTAACGTTTTATACTTAAATAGAAATCTTAATTAGAAACAATATTTTCAAAATACTTTTGTTTCGTCTTTGAAATAAATAAATTTTGCTCTTTAATCAATTTTGAATGTTGAATTCTGTCTGCAGCACACTCAATTTTTTGGTCTACTATTTTATAATATTAACATTGTCCTTAGGTCAATAATAAACATGTTTGTCAATCGTTTTATCCTTTTTGAGCCACATTGAATTAACTGTCTACAGAGACAAGTGTTCGGACTGACTCATTAACACCCAGCCCAAAACCCATGACATTTTTAGAACACTCGTTAAGCAACACTATACATGATGTTTAAAAAATGAGTTCGGATATTTTAACAACTTATAGATCTCATCAATACAAACAAAAAAGTCCTAATAAGCATGGGTCGGGAAATGCTTTGTTGAGATACAGAGGGTTAAAGTTTTCAAAAAAAAAAAAAAACCCCCGGCCGCCCCTGGAATAAATAATTTAAATCTAAGTGTGGCAAAACATAATCATTAATAGCACCAGTAAACCTTCAAAGTTTCACTAAAATCGGTTAAAACGTTTTGATATACTAAAGAATTTTAGTTTTTGTCTAACAGGTTCAGAGACTTGCAAAAATATGGGCTTTAATTTTTTTCTTAAAAATGAAGAGGGATCTGAAGACATCTCAGGAGACAAAAAAGTTGCATTTTTAGTTGTTTTAGTAAAAAAATATAAAAACTGCAAAAAATCTCGTGGGCGTTATTTTTTTTTTTTTTTTTTGAAAAAACCTAATCGATATGCCTCTGGAATTACTACATCAATTTAATAGATCCAAAAGATACCTTATAAAGTTATAAACAAACTGTAAAAATTTCATAAAAATTGCTCAAAGCGTTTAACACAAAAAACAGATTTTAAAAGAAAATCTTTAACACCCTGTACTTCGGAAACGAAGCATTTTCTGACCCATGTTTATTAGGACATTTTTGTTTGTATTGATGAGAATGATAAGTGGGTAAAATATCCGAACTTATTTTTTAAACACCTTGTATATAGGGCATTCAGTAAACACAAAAACATTTAAAGTTTTTTGAAGTTGGCATGTGCATATACTTTTTGTACTAGGGCTTCTCTATTTTGTTTTGCAAAGGTTTCCACGCTTATGTACAGGCAGATTTGATTTTAAAAATGACAATTAATATTTCTGATTGTCACTGTCAAAGTAGATATTTTTCTCGAAATTGTCACCTGAAGTTTAATAAAATGTAATAACAATGCCTATTAGTAAACGCTACATCAATTGTATCGAACACAGAATTTGTATAATATCTTAAAAGTTGTTATTAACAACATTTATGACAGATGGGAAATAAATGTCACACCCTTAACCTATTTGTTTTAGTAAGTTTTTGTTAGTACATTCCTAGACACATTTACATTCAGGAAGTACACTCATGAAATTTTGGAAATTAAAGGCCACTTGGTGTTTTTATGTTTACTGAACAGACTATAGGTATGCATAGCTTGTATATAGCCTGCTGAAAATATCAAAAATTGCTTTTAAGATGCTGATGCTGGCAAGCGTTTAATATTTATACAGAGACTTTTAAACTGTTTTGGAATCTCCCCCCTCGCCTTTCCTAATTTTTCTATACTTTCACACTGTATAGGGTGTGCAAAAAATCTAATGAAAATATAGTTTGCTTAAAATAACGATAGGAATACCTTGAGTTTGTAAAATACATTTTGAGCCATACTCAAAACATTAAAAATTATTTTGAAAATAATGGCAAAATATTTATATTTAGTCTCACACACTTTTAAGCTGACATTAATCACGCCCCTTTTTACTTCCTTTTACAATAAAGGAAGTATTGGATTCATCCCAAAAATTCGAAATTGAGTTTTCAACAGATCTTCGCATTTTAGAGTCGCCTGTACCCAAAAACATGTTTTTGTTCATTGGTCTGTCTGCCACTCTGTCTGTGTGTATGTGTGTGTGTGTGTGTGCGCGTGTGTGATATGAAAAAGGGTATGACGTTGAAACTTCATATATAAGTTTTGTGTACTATCTAGATGCGACAGCAAGCTTTTGAAGAAAATCGCATAACCGGAAGTACAGTGTGTACTCTTGTGATTTTTCGCTTTTCTAAAAAACGGTTCTAACCATTTTTTTTAAACGTAGCATTTTTATTACATTTTTAATGTGGATTGATGTGAGATTCTCCAGTTGAATACCTTTAATATGGGTTTCTTTTTTCCTTCTTTTTTCTTTTTTTTTCTTTTTGCTTGTTTTATTAACTTCTGTTTTTCAGGACATTATAGAGAACTAATAAAATTGAAAATCGGAATCTTTAACCATTGATTTTATGTGTAAGAGCGACTACAACTACAATATTTTAACTGTGATATCACTTCCGGTTATACCTAACGTCGCTATCAACTTTGTTATTTTTAATAGAACACCCTTTATATTATGACATTTTTTAATTCGGCTTAAAATTTTAGACAAAGTTTGCTTTTTCAACTACTCTATTTTGTACGGTTTCTCTAGAATTTGTAATTATTGAAAAAAAATTACAAATAAAACACGACTTCCGAGATTGGACCGTATCATTATTGAGGTTGAAGAACTCAACGTTTTGCCCACTTTCGTAAGGGGCTTTATCAGGAGGAAAATCAAAAGTAACGGTAACTCAACTTGTAAACCACGCCAGAGACGAAACTCTTCGTTAAAACTTTTGCTTTTCCTCCTGATGAAGCCCCTTACGAAAGTGGGCAAAACGTTGAATTCTTCAACCTCAATAATGACACGGTCCAATCCCAGAAGTCGTGTGTTACTTAATGACAATTGCCGTGAAACCTTCCGAAATCATTTTTGACAAATGCTTAAAAATTGAAAAGAAATATTTGACTAATTTTAAGATCACTGTAAAAGAATGTCGTGTGCGTGTACCACACATTTTTTACTCCTGTACTTACAATAATAAATAATTACCATTAATTATATTTAATTTTGGCCTTAGCATATATAAAAACCTATAAAAGTAGCGGTCTGATCAAAATCAACTACAAGGGTGCAAGTCATTTGTACCACATTTCTTGGGTCACACTGTGTAGAGTGTTCGAGTTAAAACTTTGAGACTAACTATATTTTGAAAATATTAAAGGAAAAAATATTTTTTAAATTTATGTACTGGGTCAAGAATACGCCTATTTTCGACAAAGGTAAAAACCTGAGCTATGTGCAATATATTAATTTTATTTAACTCATAGTTCTCGAGTTAAAGCAAAAATAGGTAGGGTTTTATTATGTTAAGCTGCTCACCCTGTATATATTTCACTGAAGGTATATTCGGTTACTCTTTCTGTAGTCAATTTAAAATTTATTGCGCCAAATATTGAACTCTATTGTGCACATATTGGCTTTTACGCATGTAAACACTTTCTATAATATTGGACTTCTGCTCGTTGTAATCACGAAATTGTTACATTTCGAGTTTTCTTCAGCTCTTTGTGTTTTAGAACCCCTAGATGACGAAAAACAGATTTTTTCAATTTCGTTAGTCTGTCTGTCTCTCTGTTGGTAGTATAACTCGAAAACTATTTGTTGGAGAAAGATGATATGTCTACCTGGCACGAAACCGAACAAATTTTGGTGAAGTATATACAGGGTGACCAACTTAAAGGATCAAATTCTGCGCATTTTTGCTTTAACTCGAGAACTATTATTTATATGGAAGTTATTTTGCACATAGCTCAGGTTTCTACCCTTGAAGAAAAAGGGCATATTTTGAACCAACATACACAGCGCAAACACCTTAAAAATTATTTTTTCTTTGATATTGTCAAAATGTTTAGTTCGAAAAATTCCATTTGCCAGGGAAGTCCAGCGTAAAGCTCTCTGCAGATTCTTAAAATTTGTTTGAGCTTTCTGAGTCACAGTAGATTGGCACTTGTTATTTTGTAATCATTTGAGTAAAAATATTTGAATTTCTGTATTAATAATTTCAAATTCTTTGGATAGATTAGATAGCGACAAAATATAGTTTCTTATATTTAGAGGGTTTTCTCTAATGCAATCGTCATTATTTTTATAAATATCGCATGCTCGTTATCATTAGGGTTGGCCGAGTTGTTTTAAAATTTAATTTGCGTATTTCGATATAGGGGTTGCTCAGAGAATTATGAAACAACAAATACATTTAAATAGTCGCCCTATACATTTGTGTAACTTTTTGAAATTAAATTTATTTTAAAGTAAATATTTTTCTTGTGGTTCTGTTTTAATTCAATTAATTGAAAATAGATTCAGTTTCATTTTTATCTTCTTTCTCCAAACTGGAAGTCCGAACTTTTCAATAGACATTGGGTAATCTTACTGCAAATTTAAAATGTTACGCAGGTCAGCACTGTACGAAATCGCAACTAATCGTAAAATTGCAATTTTAATTAAGGAACGCGAATCGCCATAAAGCGGCGGCGGTGAATTTTAATCAGTCAAAGTCAGGGTCTTTCTCAACAATGGTAAACGCGCAGATTTGTTTATTGTAGGTTATTGTGCGGAAAAATTCCTCGAATTTAGAATACATTTTTTCCTCCAACACAGCTGACTTGCATAACAGAAAATTGCCTCCTTTCCGAGCTTCAACGACTCGCATTTCAGATTTATTAATCAATGCAAGGTCGAATTTCATATTTTAAATTACCCAGTGTTCGAGTGACAGGTTTTATTCCACTGTGTGGAACGAAACTGAGACACAATATGAAAATTACGCAACGCTGAATTTATTTTGAAAATTATTTCAATAGCATTTTTCACATACATAGCAGAATTAAATTAATTGTTTATTGTTTTTTTTAATGTTTGAATAACTATAAAGAGTAAGGACTGTAACCAAGGTATAATTTTTTGCTTTGAAAATTCTTGTTTTTATTTATGGCTACAAGGTATAGTATCAAACAATTTATATGAAAATGTTAAACAGCGACCTTTCTATTTAATAGGCGTCATGTGTGATCTCTTTTTGCTGCAGTTAAATCTAGTTATCAGATTGAGCTTATTGCTTAAACTGACATTATTAAGATATAATGTACTTTATCGGCATGACGTTTGGTTGAGGTTAAGCAGTGGTCACGTTTTCGCTTTTTCAAATAAACGCAATTGATATGTGCGATAAAAAAATTCAAAGCTAATCCGCCACGCTTTTTCGCCATTTCATCTACTGCATAGTTAATTATTAGGTTTTATTTATTCCTACAATCTCTAGCAGTTCCACTTTTAGCATGTTTTCGTTGTATCATAGATTTTTTTATTTTAACCACTCGATTATTTGAGCTTTTCTCCAAGCAGACGTTAGTATACTTTCCGAACGTCGACTGTGGTATGGTGCATTGTCCATTAAAATTACCGAACCATGTTCCACAAGCGATAGCACGGAAGAAAACCAGGTTTGAAACACATCGGCGTTCATGTCCTCATGGTAATCTCCGGTTTTACGCGATTCAAACACACCATCTAAGAACATGGAATTACTACCAATGTGGCCCTTGACAGAAGAAGATTCTGTTGAGAAACCTTCGTAGGTCGCCTGACGCTATCTTTTTATTTGCCATTCAGTATGATACATTTTTTCCTCAATCGCCGATAATCACATATCTCAGAGTCTTTCTTCGCCTGATTCTTATCTCCTTGTCGACCAATATACTTTTTTTGTTTCTTTTTAAGTACCGAATGTTTTTCTCACATAGCGTTCGAAGCAGTACACAACGTGAAATTTTTGGTAAATTTTCTTCCATGCTTATTGCGTCTAATTTTTTAAAAAGTGGGAAGTTCCTTATTGAGAAATGCACCGTATTTTATATCATCTTCCATTTTAAGATATCTTCGATTTGTAGCTTTTGTTTTTTTTTCGATAACTTTGTTGGAAACTTTTACTAAAAATTGCACAGACCCATAACGTATTTAATACAAAGTTTTTCATACACATTATTTTGTAACCATTACGCGTTCCCCTACCGTAAAAACGTGAAATCTTTTAATCTCTAAGCCGCTACACTACAACCTGCTTCAGGGTCCATTTTGAAAAAAAATTGTTTATATAGTACTGTTGAATTTGTACGAACTATAAATCCACGAATTTAAGACTGTTTAAAATCTCAAAAAGTGAATATTTAATCTCCGTCTATGAAAACTTTCTTTAATGAAACTTTAACACGTTGCCGCATAACATTTGTGATCAATACACAAATAATCAGTGTTATTACCGCAAAAACTTCATTGATTTGTATAAAATCTTTAAGCAGCTGCTCAAATGAAATATAAAGTGTTACTGAATTATTTACCATTAGTTGCGTGCAGTTTTATCAAATCTCATTTTACTGGCAATATATTTTACTTATCTTATAATATACATACCGCTTAATTGAATTAATGCAATAAGTAAAACCCCTAGCTATAACAGCCGTTCGATTAAATAAATAAATATTTTAACCTTATTTTAGTCCTACAAGTTATGAGATTTGTTTATAGTAAATAACAATTATTCTGTGTTTATTATCAAATTATTTTACTCTACCGCTAGCGATATCTAAAAACGTCATTCTGCAATTTAAGATCATTTTCATGTGTTTCTCTAACCACAAACTTTGAAATCTTAAATTTCCCGAGATGAAGTTTTTTCTCAGCGATGGCTTAATTATTTATTATATGAATATTTTAAAATTTATTAACACAAAAGCAATTAATTAAATCTAAACTAACCTCACTACTTTCTTCACCACGATATTTTCAATCGGACGTATAATCCTATGTTGATTGCTTCTTCGTCTTCTTTCTTTCACATTAGGCCAGTGACCTGTTTAGTTCCACAAAGTTATGGCTTATGAGCCCTCTTTACTCGTAAGTCGGGTAGGTGGCTAGCCTTGCCCGTCGAAATCGAGGAAGAGTTTCCTTGTTAGGGGTTAATGACTACCACCGATGTTAGCGTGGTAGCCGAGAAACGTACGATTTTCAAAATTCTTCTAGAGTCAACGGGAATCGAACCGGGGCCAGTCGCCTGAAAGTTGACCATTTGCTCGCGGGGCCATTCGCTCACCTGTTGATTTCAGGTAGTTACATTGTAATGAACTTTATTCACGGTATAATATATAAAAAAGTGTGCTTTTTTAACACATTCAGCAAGGTAATTACAGATTGAAACACTTATTTGTGCAACAGACTAATCTAACCTGATTTCTTTTGTCATAGATGATATACATTTATACTCCACATTCGATTCTATTGTGCGTATTACAAATTTACCCTGTTAATTTGTTTTTGATCTGATAGAGTTTCTTAACTTTTCGAATTTGATATTTCCTACTCTGTTAAGCCTTCCTGTTTCAATTGTAGTAGTGGAGTTTCAATACAGTTTTAATTACATTAACATAAAAACGTTTGCAACTATAAAACCATCTTGGTTTAACAAACTAATCTAACCTCATTTTTAGAAACCTCTTCAAATCTATTTGATATTTTTTATACTTCAAATTCTGCTGACATTAAGAAAAATATAAAGCCTAAGCTATTCTACATCTTAAATTTTTTTAAAATGTTTTTTGAATTTTAAATCGTGGTCGTTTTCCTATTTTCAATGTGTAATACTTGGATCTTTGAATATATAAACACAATCTCAAGCCTGCTTTGATTTTTAAAAGTAACCTTTTTTACCAAACTCATCTAACCTTCCTTTTTGTCTTACCGAATATGACATCTCTTATGGTATCGTTTTTAAGTTTATTAACAATTTATTTCGGTCTACATTCTGTTGCTAGAAAATTATAGCATATTATGAAATTAATTTTCATTTTGTAATGTGGCGAAATACCCAAAAACAACATTATAAAAGCAGTATATTATATCCTTCATTTTTTTTCAACTAAAAACGAAGAATAATAAATTCTTTTATCTAAACTCTATATCTGAACTTATCTTTTAAATACAATATTATTGTTTTTATTTTTTAGAAATAAAAATAGTTTACTACTCTTATTGCGATTTTAAATTAATTAGTTTCCCGCCAAACCGTAAAACAATTGAAAAATATTACATTCCTATAACTGGTTTCAAATGAGGCACCGTATGAAGAGTAAAATTTTTTGAGAAATCAATAATACAACAGTTTTCCATTTGTTGCAAACTCTTTAAAGATGCTGTACATAAACGTGCTTTGTGCGTTCGCTTTTTTCCCTTTGCGAATTCAGTAATTCGTATTACTAAGTGTTTACTTTTACAGTTTCAGTATTATTATAAACGTTTAGATAGTTTTACCTATTTTGTACACAATTTTGAACACGTTTCAACCTTCATTCGATCTAGTAAAAATTGTTTTTCTTGCATTTTCTTCTCTCACTTATTTATGTACAATTCAATTTCAACAATAAGAAAATCATTTTAAGTAGCATAATACTCAAAAGCTAGTTCATCTATCTCCCTATGTGTCAGCGGGTAAGAATGAAGCTGACCACGGTGAAATAACATGATAACGTTAAAAAATATAAAATCGTTGATGTTTCACTAGTATATTATTTATTGTTGTGATACGGAATATAAACTATGTTACTATATTTTATTAATCAAGCATGCATCTGTCATGTTACTCAATACAGTGTCTAAACACAACAGGTAAACAACTGTATTTTGTATGAAAATCAAAGTGTTGCTGCAACATCTTAATCCCTTAATTATTTTGAGTAGTTTATAAACATGTCGGTAACAAACAGGACATTATAAGCTGGCATTATAATTCATAACTGTTTCTCATGAGGGATTTATAATTTATAACGCCCGCTCTACGTTAGCGACCAACCACGTACATCGAAACGTCGATGCGTAGACAGCAATAATTGATCATCTACTTTCTGATCTATTACTTAGGTTATTAGAAAACGCTAGTAAGACATACAATTTTGTATGGACCATGAGCATTACTTGATGACGATTTACAAACCCTTGGGCTAGACCCTCGGGCTTGAAAGCTTTTCGCTTTCGGACGAGTATAACTATCTTCAGAATACCCTTGGTATATAAAGTACTATTAAAACATATTATAGAGCGTAATAAAACCAACACTTTATTCTTGAAACAGTTGAGTAACAAATTTTTTTTTTTTTTTAATAGATTGTTCTACCAGTTCAGCAGTATTGCTATTCATGGTACTGTTCATTTGGTGTGGTCACTGTGAGTCACATTAGAGGTGTCCATTGCACCAGTCACTAAGTTTTGGTGTCACATGTTAAATTTATGTTCGCGTTGTCTGTGCACTGCTTTTAATAGTTTTTAAAGAATTATTTATTTATTCACTGTCACTTGTTAGTAGATCAATTGGTAGCTTCCGTTTCAGTCTTGTATGTATTGATTTTGCGCCTAGCCTATAGTGAATTGCACCATTACACTGGTTGAGGTTTTCGTAGAATTTCCTGGATGTCTTATTTATGAATTCTTGTATAGCCGGGATGCCCGTTTCCCTGTGTAGTTGTACATTTCTTACGTACCACTCAGCGTTTGTTATGATGCGGAGCACTTTATTTTGTAATACCTGTAGTTTATTAAGGTTTGTCTTAGATGTAGTACTCCAGATGCTGCAGCCGTAGGTGAAAATTGGTCTGATTATTGATGTATAGATAAGTATACCACATTTAATCTTAAGTGGTGATTTTTTATTTAAGATTGGATACATCATGCTAAGTCTTGCATACGATTCTGTTAATTTTTTGTTAATGTGGTAGCTCCATGTTAGCCTACGATCGAGATATAGTCCAAGATATTTAACAGCTTTATCCTTAGGATTCCATTGTACTGAGATGTTATCAATTGTTATGTAGGGTGGATCTTTAGGTCTGCGTAGCGTAAAAATCTTACATTCGCATTTATTAACATTTATTTTGATACACCAGTGTTTGAACCAATCGCTTAATTTATCTATTCCTTCTTGGAGATTTTCTTTTGCCTTAATTATGTCAGTATTTTGAGCTACGATCGCTGTATCATCGGCATACATCGCAAGATCGGTGTTGGGAATGGTTGGGATGTCAGACATAAAGATGTTGAATAGAATTGGGCCCAGGATTGAGCCTTGAGGAACACCCGATTTTATTTGTCTTGTGGAGGACTTGTAAGATCTAATTCTTACTTGGAAACTTCTTCATGTCAGAAACGATTGTATGATTTGTAGCAGGTATGTGGGAACTTCCGTTTTTAACAATTTATATACTAGTCCGTCCGTCCATACTCGATCGAAGGCTTGTGCAACATCGACAAATGCAATAAGTGTATGCATTTTATTTTCAAATCCTCTTTCAATAGTTTCTGCGAGTCTTAGTACCTGATGATTGGTGGAGTGCGCATTTCTAAACCCAAATTGCATTGGAGGTATTACATTGTGATCCTCAAGATAATTAGTCAGACGTCTGTGAATGACTCGTTCAAGAAGCTTGGATATAGTTGATAATAAGCTTATTGGTCTATACGCTGTTGGATCGTTATGTTTCTTACCGGGTTTAGGAAACATCAGAATGAGTGCTTGTTTCCATGCGCTAGGAAAATATTTTGTTCTAAGGCACGCATTAAAAATTGCTGTTAAGTAGGCTACTGCCTTTGGAGGAAGGTTTTTTAATACGATGTTGGGTATCATGTCATTTCCAGGGGCTTTTTTGGTTTTAGCTTTTTGATGTACTCGCTAATCTCTGCTGGTGAAACTGGATCTATTGGTGTTAAATTATTAAGGCCACTGTTGTTAATTTCTTGCTTTACTTTTTCAATATGATCTGTGTTGTTTTGTTCATATGTAGTGGTAAATACTTGCTCCAAATGAGTAGCGAACACTTCGCTTTTTTCTTGGTCTTCTGAATAAGCTTGGTCATCTACTCGAAGTGTTGGTATTGTCTGAGGTTGCCGAAGAATTTTTCTGGTAGCTCTCCACATATTAGGGTCCCCGGGATCTAAGGTTTCTATGTAGTAATTATATGATTGGATTTTATGTTTATCTAGGTTTTCTTTAACTGCCCTAATTAACTGGTTGAGACGAGCTTTGGTTGCAGGATCAAGTGTTCTTTGCCATAATCTTCTTATTTTCTGTTTGTCCTTAATTTGCTTTAAAATTTCGAGTGGGGGGGTTAGGTAGTCAGGGCATCTACGTGGCCGATTTGTGATAGTGGCATTGTGGATTGCTTGAGTAACACTCTCATTGAAATTTTTAATAGCATCATTAATATCCGTATGTGATGCTAGATTGGCTGGGCATGTCAGTGATTCTTTAACTGATGCAAATTTTTATATGCCATGTGTTTTAATTGTCAAAAATTCAAAATATTACTAGAACTGCAGTTACTGTTGATCGTGTGATAGGAAAGTTTACAAAATCAAACGCTCGCTATTTCAGCATAACATTTCATTTGTAATTGATAGCATAAATAAACCAATTGATACAAGTTACATGTGCTTACTGCAGTTGCAGTCTCGCTGTCTTTCCACAAAGCGCTAAGCTAAAACCGACCACAGCTGTACTTATTTAACATTTGATTTCTCGAGGAAACGTCAGTGCAAAAATTACGCTTAATTTAGAAAAGCTTAAAAATTTAAACATCAGCGGTTCGACTTTGCTGCATCAACGGAACGGCATTACAATTTATTCGTCCTTTAACACAATTGCAGGGACGGATTCATTACTGCAGCAGCGGCAGGTGCCAGCTATTACAAGTAATACCAACTGGACCATAAAATATCAATTAAAGATCAAGGAACTCGCGCTGGCAGATCCTGGAAGCTTCGTGTTTTGGGTCACGAAGAACTCTGTAATTTTTTAATTGATGTCACTCGCTGCTTGCCATGGAAGCGGCCATGAAAAAGCGTTGTTCAGCATATTAGTTAATTTATGAGATATTAATTGCTCTATACCAATGAATATGATTATAAACATTTAACAATAGTTTCTTAAACGGAAGTGAGAATAGCTGTTTATTAAACCAGTTAAGAAATGTCTCATTTTATATGAAGTCACACAAGTTACACAAATGGCACTTTCTAACGTGTTTTATACAAGCTTTTCTAATTTTGATTTAAAAGCCGGCTTTTTAAACTTTAAACAAATGTAATTATAAATGCCACTTCAAATAAATGTAAAATATTTTTATTTCACAAGTAGTTACGAAAAGTGTGACGTTTTGAACCTTCTGAATCTAATTTTGCGCGGTTATGAATCAACTCAATAAGAAATAAATATAGAAAAATTCGACAAAAGTAAATAAACGCACAGAGAACCTCAAGCCTAAATGTTCGTTAAAAATATAATTTTTTGTATTTAAACAGAAATTGCCCACAAGGGTGACATACAGAGTGAAGTGCATAAATAACATAGCCACATTTAGATTTGCTATAATGTCTATAACACTTCCAGATTTTTATTTATAATTGTTAGCGTCCCAGTTACCCACAATAGTTTCCCTAAATACTTTCAAATATTGCAACGTTACGAGAATATCTATGAGTGCCCGCCAACTAGCTTCAGTGGAAACGGAGTACAGTTCTTTAAATGATGTAATTGCCAAATCAAATGAGCGCCAACAAGTTTTTCAGTTACAACAAATATACTCAGATAGGTCAAGAAGATATAAACTCAGAGATTAATTGCAGCAGGCAACGACATTATATCTGAAATATAGACAGTAGCAGTAACGAAATCAGCCACTGAATAAAATAAACATGTGCATTGGATATATTAAACAACGTTGCATATAGTAGCCAGTACATAAATATTATAGATTTTGATTAGACGTCACTTATTCGAAAGGTGCACCCCGAATTAACATTATCATAGCAGTGATTAGCACGATACAGATACACAATCTAATATTTGATCAGAATGGTTTATAATTACATATTAAATACAGCTACAGTTTCTGCGGTACAAATATCATTAACACAAATCATTAAGTTCCACTACTTATCTGGGAACCTCACGCTTTTGCAGAAGGTGAAACAAATAGCTCCCGAACTAGCTCAAACCTGTGGTTGCAGAAGGTTAACGCCATCAAACGTTATTAGCAAAGCCCTTAGGTGATGAGACCCAAATTCGAAAAAGGCTCTCTGGTGAAGTCGAATAGATCGCACAAGTTTCCACAACCCCCGGTGACTACTGTAGTGAAATTCTCTAGCAAACGGAATTTTCGTTGTTTTGCATCCCGCAGGTGACGCGAACAAAAGTCAGCTCATTGCAATTGTTTTTCCACAATTAAAATTGAAGAAATTGCACTCACCCTGTTGTTACAAACGATTAGCCAAAACGGCAAGAAGTCCTGTGATGGTAAACCATCACAAGAACGCGGACCATATGTCCATATAGTGTTGAAGGTCCAAAAAACCGCATATCAGTGACGTTTGATCAAATAATTTTCCAAAATACCTGAAGTTAAGAGATAAAACTTGGAGCACAATCACGAAACCGAAAAGGACGCTGCTTTTTGCCAGACAAAAACAAACGAACCCAAATAAATTGCTTAAAACAGCTGCTCATGTCCGCCGGTAAAACAGATTGCAACCTAATCGTTAACGCTGCGTTTACACAACGACCGTGTTGCAATAAAGGAGCTTCTACATGGCCATGAATTATACACATAATGTTAAATCCGCTTTGGACACGTAACATCATAAGAAATTGTAAAGTAAACCCATAAATAATAAAAAACACATTGAATAGTGTTTCAGAATTAAAGAGGACTGTAGTGGAAAGGGTGATATTTTTGGTTATTTAATAAAAATAAATTACAAATTTACGCCCTGAAATAAACAATTTAAATTATTTTTTATTTAATTCAAAATTATTTTCTTTCTAACTTGTATTGATTAATAGCTATTTAAGTAACAAAGAATGTAAGGACCTATTAACATTTGAGGTAGGCAAGTACAAGCCAAGGCGAAGCCGCGGCTTCTTGCCTGCCGAAAATATTAATAGGCGATACATTCCGAGTTATCTTATTAAATTTTTCCCGCTGTTTATCGAAATTTTCCTAGATTTTTGAAAAAATCGTTTGTTTTGTCATCTGTCACCATGATTAACTTTCGTGAGTCGTGTGAGTGTCACATGTCACATACACACGTGCAATTATAAACAAAACGTCTAAGTCTGCATCTCGCGTTGCTAATTTTATTATCCTAGGAACTTTAATAATAATATTAAGTTCCATTGTCAAGGGAAAGCAGCAAACAAAAATAATCACCGACTTACACGTTTTGTTACTAAGGCTGTATCACTGACTTACATGATCAGCAGCAGGAAAAAAAGTTTATTCGCATTTCCCTCGGTTGCAACTGGGCGATGTCATAAGAAAAAAACGTTTTTAATTGATTTTTTTATGTCAAAGGAATGTACAGCTACACGAAAGTTGGGATAAATCCGATAATAGGGTTACATGGGTGTGTACCAAGAAAAGTAACACATTCTATATAATGTACGTAGGAAAAGCGCCCAATACACGGATATTTCTTTAGTGAGAAAAAATAAAGACGCGGTTAACTTAAAAAAAATAAAGATTTAAATTTTACAGCAATTTATTTACGAATAATTATATTCTGAAAAACTGTAATGCCAATGTCAGTAGTTAAGCAATAAATTCAGAGTTATTGCATTAAAATGTTATTGTGGTAGCAAATTGATGCACATAATTATCAACTAAAATATGTAGCGTCGAAAGTTATTTTCAAGACGAAGCGCAGTTAAGAACTGAAATGAAGGCTAGAATATGAAATCGTCTCACCTATTTCTACATTAATTTTTGGTAATTTCAAAATTATCTGCAAACTATTAAGCACTTAAACATTAAAAGCATCATAAACGTCAAAAGCAAGTGAAACAAGTCTGTTTTTAAAACAAAAATGTTAAAGCTTCGAATTACATTACTATTATATAGTATGTACACAAAGAATCATTGAAAATGAACAGGGCTCTGCAACTAACATTGCAGTAGTTGATTACGTTTTCTGAATTCCCCCTGTCTCTAAAGTAGAATCATATTGTTCTAACTCTCTACCCATCGTAACAATAAAATAACGTTGCACACAATTGCAAAAACGTCGGTTAAGTTAATTTGAAATGCATAACCCTGTTCATTTTCAATGATCCCAAGTGTATATCCGGATCTTCTTAAATTTTGGATTGAACAATTGCTGAGATTGGTGTATCACACCTGTCGGTCTATTTCTAATTCATAACATTTTTGAAATACAGTTTTACTTCAATTAACCGTTTCAGGCTCAGATTTGAATCAAATTTGAATTTTAAAACTAAATACTAAAGGCCTCTTTAGAAACATATTTAAACAAACTGCTGATAAGTATAGCACAAAATAAACTCAAAAACAGGCCACTACAACAAAACTTAGTTTGTTTGATATTTTGCAAAACAAGTATGTTTATCTGATATTTCGTAGTGCGCACGTTAGTAGGAGTATTGCTACACAGTGATTTTTTTAAAACTGAATTGCAGCAGGCCCTGGATAGCCTGAATCAGTTGGCAGTACTGAAGTGTATTATCAGTCTATGTCAAATTCGAGATTTGCAGGTTAAGTTTTGCGTCAGTCTGGGTCAAATAACAAATAAAACCTAACCTACTAACCTCGAATTTGACATAGACTGACAATACACTCCAGTACTGCCAACTGATTCAGACTATCCAGGGCCTGCTGAAATTCAGTTTTTAAAAAAATCACTCTGTATATACACAAGTTTTTTCACTGTGAACGGGTACATGAGCACATTCATCAGTGCTTATTTTATTCGGTGTTTGAGATTTTTGTATCTGTTTAGTAACTTTTCTAACGACCTTAGACCTCTTTTTGGTTCATCTAGTTCTGCTCCTATTAAAACCTATAGTCACAGCTGATATAAAACCTTTCAGAGGTGTTTTAACAGTAACCAATTATATTTTGAATATAATGAACGGACTAACTACCGTAAACTTACCAAGTACCAAAAAAACAAAAAAATCTGCACCACCACCAGGGATTTTTACTTTCCCATACCCATAGGTATAGGGAAGTCTTGGAATCATGAAAATTTTGGAAATCGAGATTTTTACAGAAATATCCGTTTTGGGCCTCTAGGAACCCAATAAAGTGGTTTTTAAAAAATGTCTGTCTGTGTGTGGGTGTGTGGGTGGGTGACGCTCCTACAGCCGAAAGTATTGCTCCGATTTTGATGCGCTTTGGAATGCGGGGGTGTATCGAAAATTCATCGACAAAATAAGCTTTTCAAAAAAATCCGAAACCGGAAGCGGAAGTTACGCATGTTTTTTTGGTATCACTGTTTTCGTGATTAAAATTTTGAAAATTTTATCGCGGATAACGATAGAGGGTCATAAGACAAATCTGTTAGTTTTTTGCCGAACTCGCTAGGTTTAAAATGAAGGGCGCTATGATTTTTTGAAAATTTTGAGTTTAACGCCCTATCACTCAAAAACGGATGAATCGATTCAATTGATTTTTTTTCTGAATAGTATATCAAGGCTAACATGAAGTGATATAAAAAGTGTTTTGAAAAATATTAAGGGGCCTAAATTACAAATTTTCAAAATTTTAGACATTTTCTAAAAATCATTTCTCAAAAACTGCCCACATGAATTTGTTTAAACTTCATAGACTGATAGACCCCGAAAAGGGCTATCGATCTGTTTTTTAAAGAATCTCATGAATTATCTGTGGCGCCCTCTACGAAGCTTTAAAGTTTGAAAATTTAAACCCCTTTAATTAATAAACAAAACAAGATAGGTAGCTGGGGTTTTCACTGAATTGCTCAGTGCATAATGGAGCATATGAATATGCAAAAAAATATTACACTCGTGGATATACTCGTATGTAAGCGCACCGGCCCCCTCCCCCCTCTATTTTTGGAAAATAATTTTTTTATTCTAACGGTTGTTATATTTTTGCGTCAAAAAATTTTTTTCGGCGAAAATAAAATCGATTTTGTATGCCCTAGAAAATATAATTTCCAGGTACTTAGAAAATTTCACCTCGGTGCTACAGCCGTTTTGAGAAAAATAATACATAAACTAGCACAGTGGCGGCTTGTCCACTTGGCGCGATCTACAGAAGCTCGGTGGTCACGTTTTGAACTACACATTCTTTTATATTTACCCGCAATTTACGTGAAAGTGTAAACGCTTATCACGGTGAAGACGTGAGTCATCGAGTTGAAATTTTGATATGTTGTAAAGACTGTTGAATAAAGACGATATGAACAGTTTCCAGTATGGGAAAGTCCAGGGAGGTAGTCACGTCCACTTTTTCATTTTGGTTGTCGCCTGAAAATAAAAGTGAATTATCACCAGGTGGCACTTCATCCAATATTTTATACAGATCTTCTGCAGTCAATGGATTGAAATTACTTAGACTAAATTTTGACCGGATAATATTAAAATATGCTGTGCGACTCATCCTACTGGTTGCTATTCATGGAAATAAGCAATACAACTGTTTCTACTCTATGCCCTAAATTAATATTTATACAAATCAAATTTAACGAAAAATTTACCAGACACGATTAAATATTCATGAAAAATAGTACTACAGATGACGAGTTGAAAGAGGTTAGAAAGTAATAAAAACGTTAAATGATGATTCAAATCTAAACTACAAAATATTTCTAAAAATCGATAGACACAGTACCTTTCTGCTAAAACTAGCAACTTCGCCCTTATTGGCAGGCAAATATCCTGCAATTAAAATTAATAAATAGTTTTCTCGGTTATTTGGTACTTTCTGGGCGACGCCGACGTTATATCCACATGCTAAATCAGACGCGAATACATTTACCTAATGCACCAAATGTAATTGATATGACCAAACAACTGTTTTTGCTCTTTCATTATATTCAAATTCGATCTTATCGTAACTGTGCAAACTTAAGTTCATACAAATTTATTTCAGTGGCCACCAATCACCTTAAGCAACTAAATGTTTTTATCGCATTTCATATGGTAATGTACTACATTTCGACATTCAAAAACCTTTAAGTAAAGTGGTATTTTGCACCATAGCAACTGCACGCAACTGTTACAGTATATAGCAACGGCGATTCGTTTTACGTTTGGCAGTTCTGAAGTGTGTCGTTGGTGGCACTGTAAGTCTATGTCATTTTCGAAGTTAGTAGGTTAGGTTTTGCGACGGTATGTGTCAAGACTGACGCAAAACCTAATCTTTTAACCTTGAATTTGACATTGACTTGCAGTGCCACCAACAACACACTTCAGTAGTGCCAAACGTATGACATCATCTGGAACTGCTTATTATGCTTTAGTACATAGAAACGAGTTCTGCTCGGCTTAGTTATATTTTGACATTTAATGCCACTTTTATATACAAATTTAATATTTCACATTTCTACATGAAATGCGATAAAATAGTATATGAATCGCGTTAGAAAAGTGGTTTTACTGAATTAGTATGGTCGTTAAGTACTCGATAACGTATGTACTAAAATCAGGCATACTTGTTCAATAAAACATTACATTTCTAAACCAGTTGCCTAAGATAATATTATCCAATACCTCCTAGTTATAAGGCTAGTACTAGATCAATTTTTTACCTCTAAAGTGGCCCATAACCCACTAGTGAAGTAAAAATGTCACTCACTATGGCAGCACTGTCAAGCTATGTCAAATTCGAGATTTACAGGTTAAGTTTTACGTCGGTCTGTGTCAAATAACAAAGAAAACCTAACCTATCAACTTCTATTTTGACGTAGACTGGCAATACACTTCAATCAGAGGTTAATTTCTTATCTCAAAATATTCGTAGTGTTCCAACATTCACGATAGAAAAATATATCTAGCATGTTATAAGGTAATATAACAGATAAATATGTTTTTTAAAAGCCTCAATAATATTTATTTGGAAACCCCAAAAAGCAGCCTTTCAACGAAGCCTATTATTATCACGCCTCTCAATAAATTACTGGTAAAATTACTCACCGTTTCGGCAGAAGTGTTCGACTTAGTAAGTCACTTAATATGTACACATTCATGTTCAGTCTTACAGAAAATGTTCAAAATGCTCCCTCTGATATGCAACTTAAGCCTGGGATCATATCTGCATTTGCCAACGAGAATGGCTGCTTTCGAATTATTATTTATACCACATCTTCCACCCTTTCTTGGAAAATTTTTAATTTAGATTACAAAAATAGCGTAAAAAATTGTAAGTCGAAAACACCTACGGCATTTCTTTCTTGCGATAAGAAACTCAAATTTGAACAAATTCGCCATTGAAAGTTGCGTAATATCTCAATTTATTTTACGTACCGGTGGCGTGTGTAATTATTTGCGAAATCTTCAGTAAATTATTACTTGAAAACATACTTGCCGATTTTTTAATTATTTTGGGAATATTGCTGCAGTATAACATATCCATGTTAATTTTTTTAACCGTGAATTTTAGGACACTCTATACATGCGATATAGGCGATCATATCATTAAGCAGATCTATTCTATCGTGTTCGATAGAATTAGTTTCACAGAAAACTGGTTGTGACTAATAGAATAACAAAAAATGCAACTATAGAAATGAAGAACGAAAGAACGATAGTAAAACACAAATGAACATCAATACATAATAGTTACTTATTTGTATACTCTTGTAGATTATGTCGAGGTTTTTTGTCATCCATCTGTCACCACGTCAACTTCAAAAATCGTAAACCAATGGATTACTTCACTTTCGGTGTTCTTCACTGCCGATTAAAAAAATTACTAATTTAATAAATCAAATACCACGTTTAAGCCTGGATATTAGAAAATACCTTTGAAAAGTTTATATGCAAACGGCCAAAGAAGAAGATTTATACAGAAATTAAAGTCTTATTTATAGACGTTTTTATGAATAAATCAAAAATGTAAGCTGAATAACTTATACGAGGTCCGGACAAAAAGTTTCCAGCCTTTTCTCTCCTACATTGAGAACACTGCGGTAGCTTTGATGAGAGGGGCGTGCAGCTGGTAATCATACTTACGTTGTTCGAACGTAATATCGTTTTCTAAAATTTAAAAATGTCTGACGCCTTAGAACAAAATTTCTTGTAAAACTCGGGAAAAGTGTCACACGAGAGCAGCAGTTAGAGAATTTTTAGGTGCTAAAGGTAATAACATCGATCTATGTGACTTTTATTACACTAATCTACAAACAATCTGTACGTTGAGCATGGCCGTAACTAGGTATAGGCCGAGTAGGCCCCCGCTTACAGGTGCAACTGGCAAGGGGCGCCAAAATGGCACTAAAAAAATAATTTTTTCGTACTAATGGAAAGAAACAAAGAAACAAGTCGGCAATTTTACAAACAAATTCATTTGTAATTAATTTTAGCCTAAATAATGCTAATGTGAATTGCACCGAATCTGTTCCATACATTTCCTTGTGCAATTTCCAAAGGGAATGTTAAATATCTACCAGTTTGTAACGGCGTTTGTTTTATAACTCTCACTTATATCAATCAAAAAAGTACTAGCTTTTAGCCTGCCGCATAGGTGGCCTTATTCGAATTATAATATTTTTTTCATTTTTAAAACTGAATGTAATACAGCAGTGACGAGAAACAAACTTACATTTTTAAAAACTGTTAGAGTGGGTCCACTGGCTGCACATATTACACAGACAACTTTTGCTAGATCAAATTATGGTTAAAAGTCTTCAATTATCTGCAAAATAGGTAAAAAGTACCTTAACGCTGCTAATGATACTGAAACACTTAGTATTAATGCGAATTACGTAAATTTGGAAATTTAAAAAAATCTTGCAGCCAGTGGGATTCGAACTCGCGTTCACTGATAAATGCGTATGCTTATCGTTGCGTTATAAATGACGCAAAGGTTTTCCGATTGTGGGCGAAATGCGCCCGATCGGTGCTGATGAAAAGATGACGCAGGTACACCACACGTTTATATACTATAGGGATTTATAAAAAGTTCTTAGTTTATCTGTGTTTTATGTTGTTATTTTAAAATTTAGTTGTTTCTTTTTAAAACTTTTGAATAAAAAATATTGGATTTATTTTTGAATACCTAGTTGTCTGTTTTGAATACATTACATCATATATCCGTAAATAATAAATGTAGAAAGCATACAGTATCATTAGTATTTTTGTCACATATATCGTTAGTGTACTGAAGAGCGCAAAAATGTTGGCTTGCCACAATAAAAGTTTGCCTAGTTACGACCCTGACGTTGGGCAATAATGTATGAGAGGAGGGGGAGGGCTCCAATGAACACACTCCTTTAATATTCAGAAAAGTTATGTGTAATTATAAAAAGGCTCAGTAAAAGTACATTAATTTACGTAATCTTGGTATCTACAATTTTGTTTTTGGGGTGAGACACAATATTACAGAAAACACAATTTCTTCAATCATTCTGCAATACTGTGATTCGTGCTTATCATTAAAATTTTTAAATGTTTTCAAGATTTAACAATCTTCTTTTCTAAAAAAAAGTGCTGGAACAAACATTAGACGCATAGATAACATGATTTTTCGAGTATTGTTTATGTAAAGGCACAGGCTAAATGCTCGTTTATCTTGAAAACGAAAACTCTAATAGAAAAAGTGAAAGAGACAAAAAATGTTTAGATCAAGTTGGCCTATCATACTTTTTCAATATATTAATGATACAAGGTGAGACATAATATTGCAGTAAAAAAGACAGCAGTGTGTGGGTTTATGACACAACAATAGATACTCAAGTGCGTCAAATATAAGTACTCTATGTCAATGCATTCTTGATTAATTAATTTAAATATGTTTTTTCGTCTTGACCTTTAAAAGGCTCTAAGTCATCAGGAGTGCTACATTGTGCTAATGTGTATTTGCCTTAATCTCCTTATTTTGATTCAAGCATACACCCGTATCATAATAAGCTACTCCAATCCAACATGCAGAATATGAAGATTACAATAAATAATTTGTATAGTATTTGTCAACTAACTTTTTGTTCATACCTCGTAACACAATAACATTTTAATAGAATTATTTTCAGATTAGTTATTAAATGTGTTTTTAACATTATTTTCTGAAGTAGTAATTTTGAGCTAGGTACTGAAGTTCTGGAACATTCTGTACACAAAAAAGTTGTTGTCTTAAAGCCTTTTATCTTCATCAGTGTTGTTATAGACTCTTAACCAAATTAATTTTAGTATCGTTAAGAGCTTCATTACCGCACTGAGTGCGGTAATGGCTATCCATTACCGCACACTTTTTGTATAAAAAAATACGTTGAACCAGAATTTATTAATGAAGATAAAATATTGAACAATACACGTTTTGCTTATGACAGTTAACGAGACTCGTTTGATTGCAGCAAAACTCGTGTCGTTAAGATGCTCATAATCAAACTTGTATCGTTAATATCTATAAACGAATTAATTTAAGGTTGTCACCCCAAAATCGTAAACCGAACATTCACGAATTCCCAATTTTTCAAATCTGCAAAGATTAATATATGAGATGTCCAAGTCAACTGAGCTTGAAAACGCAAACTTAATATAAAGTTGGGAGCCATCAGATTACTCCCGGAAAATTTTATAAACGCTCATTAAAGAAACACGCATGACGGCTGTTTAAAAAGTTGAACAAACGAATCAATCGTGCCAACTAATTATGATGTAATTCCTCTGGCAGTTTCCCATTCAAATTCCTCGACTTGCGTTTGTTTTAAGCAGGATAATTAACGCCACACAAGAGCAACACAGAAAATTTGCATATCCGGCGGCCAGCTGCCCGAAGACGTGGAAAGCTGCTGCGGCCGCGGATCGAAATTGCCATTAAATTCGGAATTATCCGGATTAATCCTAGAATATCCAACTGCAACCACATCGAGCCGGCCGCAATACGCTTTGTTTTTGTTTACAGGTGCAGTTGTGATCCTATTTATTCAACCGTTACGCTTATGCCAGTGATCCGTTAATAGTAATTAGCAAGATGATGTTCGATATCACCGACAAGAAGACCACCCCCGTGCCGTTTGGGTGTCGGCCGCTGCTGCTGGCGGCCGTCCTCGCGCTCTGCCTCCGCGCCGCCTGCGGCCAGGACTTCGCCCACGCGCCGGAGGACCTCCCGAGCGAGTACCCGCATTTACCCCAAACTTCTAGTCCTCTAAAGACAGGTGAGGCGTCATAAACGGTGTGGGATTTTTAACAAGTCTGTGAATATTTATGTGGTCTTTGATTTACCACTTTTTGTGTAGGTCTTAAACAGCAATGCATAAAATATGTTCTAAATAATTTATACCGAAACTTTAAATTTTGAATCAAATTTTAAAATTCACAATAAAATTTAACAGTTGCGTAAAATACATTTTTGATTTTTCTAAAAATTTAGCAATTTTTTGTTAAACCTAGACGATTTGTAATTTTTTTATTACAATCTCTTGATCTACTCAGCAATTTTGTTTGTATGTATGCAGGGTGCTCCAAGATTTTGAAATTCTTCTGATGGAGTGATAGATTATCCCAATTTGAATTTTTTTCTTGAATAACCAATTGCCAATCTTGTCTTAATAACGGAATTATTAAACAACTTCAATTTTATGAAAAAAAAAACAATTGATCTTGATAATTTTAATAAAGTCATTGGTGGCCCTGCAAAGGACCATTTGTTAAATTTGTTATTAAATCAGGTGCTCAAAATTTCCCCCTCCTGAGAAACTTGCAAATTTAACATTCCGAAAAGTGATAACTATTTAAAGCACAATCAACAATTAATTATTAACTGACACAGACAGAGCATAGTATGTAAACAAAGGGCATTCGTTTTACCATCTTTCCCGAAACGAATTCGTTATAAAATTCCCATATTACATAAAAGTATTTTTTTTTACTACCTGGGTTATTAAACGAGATAGGCAATTAGTATTGAAGAAAAAAAAATCAATTTAGGATAATATAATATCATCCCGCCAAAGGAATTAAAAACGTCTTGGGACACCCCGTATAGGTTTTCGAACCCAATAAGGGTTATGGCCTTATCCTTTCCAGGATGTAGTAAAATCCTAATTATGAGATGTATCAGTCCTTGTTGCGGCTATTTGGCTATTTGGGAATTTGTTGTGCATATCTTGACGGTAGCCTATGATTGGGACATATTCTGCTTCACCTGAATTGTTCTGAATGCACTTAATTACTATAATACGATGGTAAAAAGGATATGGACCTGAGTTCCGATACGGTCATCATGGAATAGCAGTTTTGCTTATTGTCGGAACTACTAACTGTGTTTACTTAATGAGTTATACGTGCTGTCTCTTGATAGCGATGACTTTCTGAAAGAAATAAGTCTTATAGGTAACGAACTCAATTAAAAGGTTTACTTAGCTGTTGAGTTTTGAAGATTAAAAGTTGGATGGGTCTCTCATATTATACAAGTAACTCTAACTGGCAGACAATGTTAATTAAGAATTAATAGGGGTTATCCATGTCAATTTATGCCTAATATTTCAAAATTGCCTTAGCTCATCCGAGATTCTGTGTCGAGATTCGTAGTATTGTGTACCTGCTCTGTGAATCCATCAGGTTGGCTGCCGTACTATCTAATGCAGTAGTGTAGTATTTTCTAGTTCTGATTAGGTAATCTAGTGTCATTGCGTCACATTATGTTAATATTAGTCTATTTATGTTTTAGTCGCTTCGGGATAGGAACAATACAATAACAATTTGGTGCAAAAACAGTCTGTCGAGGTTCCTGTGGAATTTCCTTTTCAATGGGGATATTTGGCTTTCGATGGAAGAGCTGAGTGGTCGTTATTGTTACCGATTCTTATTTGTGGATAGTTTCGGAATAGCACCTACACCGTGGAGTTGAATGACTTTAGCGATATTTGTTTGGTCAACACCTCCCGATTATTCGTAAGACTGGTGAAGGCGAGTTAAGGTTTTTGTGGATGGTGGATAGGGTATTTATGGATTGGTTTCTATTTGCTGATGCTTCTATTTATTTGATGGAGATTTTTTAGTGGAAGGTTTTTGGTAAATGGGTTTTCGTCGATTTTCTTAGCTTTGATGGACATTGGAGGCGACAGATAAGCTAACATTTTATTTACATGTTACTTAAGCATTTGGTCACAATTTAAATTATAAGGTGATGTGAAAAATGACGTCATTGAGATTCTTATTAAGGCATTAATGTTCGATATTTATTTTCTACGTACTTTTAATTTGGGATAGTTGTATGTCTTAAACCTACATATACAGATTGGTAGAAAATGTGAATATAGGTAATAAAATCTGCTAGAATACAGTTTATCGGCTTTGTATGCGTTATGCAGAAACAGACCTAAATGCGATTAACATCTGTATCCGCAGAATCCAAGTGTTTTGTTTTTAAAAAACCCTGAATCCTAGGATACTACATTTTAAATCATATACATATGTTTAGGAACCAAAACACGATTTTGAACTTTTATAATTAGTTGTGCGTGTATTTTGTAACTGTATGTATGTAACCTCATTTACCTTGCGGTGTCGAGGCTGGTGCTTTATGCGCTGGCATCTGGCGGTACAATGATCAACTTGCCCCGGATTCGGGATACAGAGTTGGATCGCGCCTTTGGTGCTTGCGCAGCAACCTACCGGCTGAAAATATACATGCTTGATAATCAGACAGCATTTATTAACTGACCTGGTGAATAAACTTCAATTAGGCTGGATTGCTGATATAAACATTACAGTTTGTTATAAAATGTAACACGCAAGTAGATATGCAAGTTGAACTGGGACAATGTACTCTATGTACGGTATTTTTATGTATATATATATAGGAACTTTCTAGTCAATAAACTAAAGCAGTTAGAAATCTCTTTCTGTGTTCACGAATCTCTGCCGAACGAATCCAAGTCTTATTAAATTCCCTGTGTGAGACTGCACAAGGCGTTCTGGAATTTTATCCTCAACCAACGGAACCATGTCTTTGCTACATTTCTTGTGTGAGGCTACACAAGACCGTTAGTTTGCATTCTTTTACATTCCTGCACCCCTAAGATTTAACCTGGAATTGTCCAAATTTAAAAACATACAGTCCATTACAAGCTTTACTCTGAACATATATGTCTATTCCTGTCTAACTCATACAACGCCCATAAACTATATCCTAGTTCATTGGACTGTCTATTTTATACCACCAATCTGTATATATAATTACCAATTTACTGTGAGGGCATTGTGATCAAGTCGCGAATTTGCTATGTACTGTTAAATGACGTAAATTCAGAATTACATATATTTATATGGATATATCAGTATGAGAAACTGCTTCTTTCGTATTCCAAACCTGTACATCACTTAATAATATCGCAATTTAATTGTGCCGCATTTATGTCTTGTTTGTGCTTTAACAAGGAATAGCTTATCAGTTCGTTTGCATTTCATAGGGTTAACAACTGTTAAGATTTTATCTGCATCGCAACTTAACGATACTCATAGTCAGGGAACTATCCAATTTAGATATGCGAATTGTTGGTTATTTAAATTGGTGATGCTGGAGTTTAGTTAGTGGCGCCCCATTGAACGCAATGGTCACGGGAACATTTTTGGGTATTGACAATTCGCTATCTGGCTTGCTTTGAAGCGTGTTATGATGGTCATTGGTTTAGTTTGGTGCTATTAATTGTGAGAGAGTTGAACGGCTAACATCCTCCTGTGCTCCAGTTTGTATGATTTATAATTTATGGTGTGGTTTGACTCTCTCCGATACATTTCTCCATTCGTTTCTTTTAGTGCATTTCTTTTTTCAATTTACTATTCCCATTAATGTAAGATCCTCAAGCACTCAGTCCCACCAGCTGCATATTTTTGTCTTCCTTTATACCTTTCCCCATCTGGTTTCCGTTCTATCATTTTCATAATAGCTCCTGCATGTTAACAACGCATAATGTCCCCAAACTATTTCAGTATCTGTGTTTTCACATATCTCACTATGTTTCCACTTTTATTTCTTCTTCTAATGGTGTTTTTCTCAATTTTTATTGTTTTTAGGATGTTCCTTAGCATGTTTCTTCTACATTTTCTAAGCTGTTCTTCCTCTACTGCTTTTAAGGACCAGGTTTGCATCCCATATGTTGTCAAACTTCATGCACAATAACAAATCGTGCCAGTTTGACAGAATAATCCTCCCTCTGCGCGGTCGGACTATTTAATCTGTCAAACTGACACTCTTTTATTATTGTGCAACAAGTTATCGACATATAACCCTATAATATCGAAGTACTTGTAGTTTTATTACTAAATATTTCATTATCATAAACCGCTTTAAATCATTAAATACGATTTCCATATTTTCGATATCGAATAGGTTACGGCCATCTTGAAAGAAACAGGTGATTGGAGTAAATTTAATTTATAATTTCAAAATGTGCCGTAACTGCAAAAAATAACAAAAACACTATACTGACCTTAATATTATAATTTAAAAATGCGATTACAGAAATATAACAACGACGGTACGAACAGCAAAATGAGCATGATTGAAATGTAAAATAGTTGGAAGTTGAAAGTCTATAAAACGAACTCATGTTACGGACAGTTAACTGATAAAATTAAAAATGTAAACTGATATATGCATTGGATTACGTAAACTTCCTTTAATAGTAAACTAAATAAGTATGTACTGCACTTCCAATTGTTATCACGATCACAATATAACCACCTCTGAAATTACGCTAAATATGTGTTACATAATTTCATAAGCATACGTCTCCATATAAAAAATCTGTGAAGGTTTTAGATTGAACTTCCTTCGCAAGTGGAAGTTGAAGTTATATGTCAAGTACTGTTGTTGAGCTGCAGCGCCAGCAGACACACCGACAGTCTGACAGACAGACGACCCTTGACGAAAATAGACATATTTTGATCCGAACAGATACAGGGTGGACATATTAAAAAAAATCTGTTTCTGCTTTAGCTCCAGGCATGGGCGTAGCCAGGGAGCGGCAGGGGTGGGCAGTTGTCCACCCCTAAACATTTATAAAGAGCAAAAGGCAGTTGATTTATAATCATTATTGCAATTCACATTCCACAACATTTAAAAAAATAAGCTACGATCTGCAGCAGATTTGCGGAAACTGATGATGTTTCAACTTATAATTTTTGTAATTTGTAAAAAATTAAAAGGACTATAATAATAGTAGTAGTTGATTGGGTAATTAAATTTCTGCCTCCCCCCCCCTTCGCCCTGGCTACGCCCTTGGTTCCAGGACTATTACCTAGATAAAAATAATATTTTGCATAGGTATAGCTTACACTTACCAAAATAGATATAAGTACTTGTATTTATTTTGGACCGAACAGATACAGATGAACACTTTCAAAAGTGAGGTTCTATTTTTTTTATTTCACGATGAATGACAAGGGTGATAAGAGAAGCATTAATATTGCTAGTACAGTTCCATAGGAGTGTAAAAACCTTTACATTTTTTTTATGTAAAAAGTTGTGATAACACGGTTGATTCAATGATCTGAAAAGTTCAAGCAATGAAAAGTTTATTATGTTCTGAAAGTATTTAATATGAATGGATAGCTATAAGTTTGAAAACAAGATTTTTAGTAACTACTTACGTGATTGTTGCATACATATGTCGAACGATGTCATTTGACCAATGATCGCACTCGCTTTTTGAACTTTCAACCAATCAAAAATTGCTTGTATCGATAATTATTGTTATATAATAACTTATCGGTAATACTCCACCTTACTTATTAAAATGATGATTCGTTAGTTTTTTAATCGATTCAAGCAGTAATCACGCAAAATATACTGCGTGCATAGTTCCTTGCTTTGATAATGCTGACCAGATTGCACTCACGCTGGATTGTTTAGAAAATACGCCCGACAGCGAAGCTGGAGCGGTCGTGCAATCTGACCAACCTTATCGGCAAGCCACTTTGCACTTAATACATTACTGTTGATAATTATGTAAATGCAGTCTAAATTTATCTTTATTGTAACGGCTTTTATAATTATTCAAAAATCTGTTAGCGTTTAGTTTAAACTAAAATGAAAATATCTTTTTACTACAAGCATTAATTACTGTAAAGTGACTACATTTTCTGTATGCATAGACTCGACATCACAAGCAATTGATGTTATCGATTAATCTCAATTTAAGGTTGCGTTTTCAGTACTAATCGCTGTCTTACATCTTCCATTCCATTGGAAACAAACAAAACAATTATTAATTAATGCACAAAACTACGTCAGCTTTTTTACATCCGAGTTTTTCTGTTTTGGAAATAAACCGTAAATTAATTGATCATACGCAAGCAACCAATTCGGCACGTGCTGGTTTCTGACTCTTCGTGAGAAGGGGATGTTAAGAAAATCTTAAACATTTGAGCATCAGTTTTTCAAAATTCTATATGATTACGTATAATAATATAATTTATCCAACAGAATAAACAATAAACATAAACCAAAGTAGAATAAAAAGCGATAATTTCAACAACTCTAGAGTTATTTTTCTGATAATAATAATTATCATATTCAGATGATTCACAATAATAATAACTGTAATTTTAAGTATCCCCCTGCAACAACTTTACGTTATACTAATCTTCAAACTCATTTTTTACGACTCAGTAAGTGTACGAATAGCCGGTTGAATTAGAAAAAAATACTTAAAATGTGTTGTGATGCAAGTTTAGAACTAGACAAGTTTCCGTTTTTGAGCGATTTTCTTGACGTTAGGTTGGTAATGTGGCAAATTAACATTGCAAAACGGCATCTACTTCTCTTAAGTATTTGCTACTTCAAATTTATTCTGATTGCTAGTTTATAATTCACTTTACTTGAGCTAAGGTATTTCGTCACCAGAGATAAGCATCGAAGAAATCAAAGTTACCGTAAAGGAAATGAAAAAATACACGAGGAGAAGAAGGTAAATTCTTATGTAAACACTGCAGATAAATACTATTCGCAAATGTATAATTGAAAGCACTATGTTACCTGAGTTGCCCTAAACGCAATTAATTACTATACGAAAATAGAAAGGATATGAATCATGATTTCCGCTACTGTTATCGTGGAATAGCAGTTTTGTTTATGATCGGGACTACTAACTGCGTTTACTCATCGAGTTGTACGTGCTGTCGCGTGGTCTTCTGAAATGAATATGCAAATTAGCGACTTTAGTTAAGATAATTACTTATTTTTGGACTTTTAACGTTTGACGGTTAGGTATTTGACGTGTAAAGAGTCGGCTGTGCCGCTCGTCTCATAAAAATGACCTTACTGACAGCTGATGCTTGTTAAGACCTAATTTGGGTTTCCCATGTCAATTTCTGATTCATAGATTCAAGTTGTTTTAGCTCAGCCAACGTTTTTTGTTAATATTTGTAGTATTGTTTATCTGCTTTGTGAGCTATGAATTTCGCTTCCGTTCGGGGCTTCATAGTAACTTCTAGTTGTGATCAGAAATCCTAGTGTCATTGCTTCACACTGTGACGGTTTTAAATGGAAGACACACGTGAGCTAATGGCATCTTTATTATAGGGCCTTTTGATTGATGATTTTATTGGTGATTTATATTCGTGGTTCTTCTGCTTGTGGTGTTTCATCTTGTTGACCTCTTCTTTGTATCGTGGGATCATGGTCGTCTAGATTGAAGTGTTTAACTGAGGACTCGGCCTGATATTTTTGAATCTGGTTGACAGATAGGAGTTTCTATTTGCAAATTTATATTTACTTATTTATATTCAAGTGAACATTTTGCCTTCAAAAAATATAATGGCGTGAATTAGTTTGATAACGTACGTTTTTGAGATATTTCTGTTTATGCCGGTTTTGTCCTCTATGTATCAAAGCAGTGCTACATTATGTACCCGTGTCTTATAGTTCAATTAATACAACGCTAAACTTAGATTTATAAACGCCATGTGATTACGTTGCGTATTTAATATTATATTTATATGAATATCATATAATTGAACATATATTATTTCGGTACGGGGGACTGCCTTCATATGTATACATGTTTCTTTACTTGCATATATGTACTAAAACAATCAATCTAACTTCTTGTGTTACTTAATTTACGTACATTTCCATAAATATTGCTCAAGCTCAGCTTTTAGTTTCAGTACCTGTCCATGCAAACCATCTTCCAAAACCGGCACTAATATGCGACGGGGGCCACGAAAAGATAAAGAACACCTTCGGTTGGATAGACTATTCAGTGTTAGCTGCCATGTTGGTCATATCCTGCGGAATTGGCGTATTTTACGGCTTTTTCGGGGCCAAGCAGCAAACCAGCAGCGACTTCTTGCTGGGAGGAAGCTCGATGGGTACGTTTCCCATGGCTATGTCACTGGCCGCCAGGTAAAGCTCAACACTTCTTCCCGTCGTTCTTCTTTACCTTTAACACTTAAATATCTTCAGCTTCATCACAGCAATCGAGCTGCTGGGCAACCCTGCGGAAATGTACAACTACGGCACCCAGTTCTGGATGATCTGCGTGGCATTTTTTCTGGTAGTCCCCTTGACTTCAAAATTGTACTTACCGGTGTTCATGACTTTGAGGCTAACGAGCAGTTATGAGTACTTGGGGCTTAGGTTCAACAAGCCCGCCAGCTATTTGGCAAGTGGGCTCTACATCCTTCAAATGGTTTTGTACACTAGCGTCGCCGTTTATGCCCCTGCGCTCGCATTGAGTCATGGTGAGTTTAGCAAAAATATGTTCCTTCTTATTCAATGGTTAATTTCATTGTATTGTGTGTTAATCATGAGGACTGCAAAGCTAGAAATAACTGTCTCTTTTGTTTTGTAGCGACTGGACTGAATGTTTACCTTGCCGTTTCTGTAGTATACATTGTGTGCATCTTTTATGCTTCTCAGGTAATTGTCATTTTTACTAATATTATATAACATAGGATGAACTTAAAATGTCTTAATGAGTAATTATCCTATTCTGAAGCTTCCAGAGAATATTTATCACTGTTAAAGTAATGTCACGAATAAATAATTTGAAAAACGAATATTATATAGATGGTAGTTAGAAGAGGCAAAATTTAAGTGCCAATAGAGTATTTTTAAAAGACATTTCGGGTTCGTCCTATGGCACCCTCCATAATTTTCATTTCCACACGATATGAATGTAAATGCATTTTAAAAATGTATATTGTTAAAACTATTGTTTTTTTATTAGGGAGGTATGAAAGCCGTAATAATGACTGATACCTTTCAAGCTGCAGTTTTAGTGGGGTCGATTTTATTAGTGTTGTATCTCGGGGAGAAATATGTTGGCGGTGTTGGAGTAATCTGGTCCGAAAGTTACAAAACCAATCGTCTAGAACTTTTCAAGTGAGTATTTTAAAACAATCCGTTAACATAACATTGTATACATTTATTAGTGATATAAGTTTACGTTTTATATTTTTTATTGAGTATGAAAGATAAATTAGAATATTCTGTTACAGCATGAATCCTAGTCCTGCTGTTCGCCACAGCTTCTGGTCTGTAGTAATCGGCGGTACCTTTTATTGGATGACCATGTTTTGCTCAAACCAAGCATCAATCCAGAAATACTTGTCTGTGGAGACAATAGGACAAGCAAGACGGTGAGTTGCTTGAAAGTAATACTATAATGCGTTTATTCTTATTTCGGGATCCAATAAGAACAAGTATTTGCGTTTAATGCATTTATTTACATGATTTAATGTAGGATATAACTCAGAATTTAAATAAATTGCCTATAACGGAGTTTAAAAATTAAAATTCTTTTGATGAAGTAAGTATTTCAGTCCAACAGTTTTCAACTTTTGCAAGCACCAAGTGACCATAAGTTAACTGAATCTGACATAACCTAACATTCTCCGACCTCACCAAATAGAACCTATTCTGGCCTAAACCCAGCCAAAATCAACCCAACCTACCATACGCTAACTTAATCTTTTGCCAAATTAATACTCAAATTATCGTGACTACATGAGCACATTCGAGGAACGACCAGCTACAGTAAATACGGCATGGATTCTTTACAAAACCTTAAAATTATTAATTATTATAAAGGGGCGCCAAAGAGTCTTTAATACAACAAATATACTCAGCTCTAAATGGAAACTAATAAACTCAAAAACTTAGCCCAAAAAGGTCTAGATCAAAAACAGGTTTGCAGTGACTACAATATACTTATCAATAATAAAATAATGGTGAACAATACAAATAGATTTAAGAAATTCAAAAGTTAATAGCCAGTATTATAATAGTAAGTATCATAATTAAACCGAATCAAATATTAAAAACATATGGTACACCCAATAAGGATAATATATCTAAAGTATCATACACACAAGGAACACATAATTGTAAATGGCAATAGTTACATAATTAAGCAAAATTCGAGGAGATCTGAAGGATTCCAGTCGAAGGCGTTGGTTCTTGGTACAACGATATAATGAACCTAACATACGACGGCAAGTATTAAGGCTTTACATGTCAAAATTGGAACGATCTAAGTCATATCAATCGAATAGTTACACAAACAGAACGGTCATTGTCCTACAACGATTGTCTTTGAATTTCTCCAGGGGCACTGTGCTCGCGGTAACAACGGGTTTATTGTAACGGCTACGAGGCGGGTACAACCTCCTCCGTCATTAAAATGCAAAATGCACTTTCCAGAGCGCAAGACCACGGGACCGGTAGCGCCAAGATGATCACAGGCACGTGGCCCCAGAAGTAGCACTACAAAACTCTAAACCCACGACGTAACAAACAGTTACAGGCAACAGCTACAAACTAAAACCAAACAGCGATTAAAAATGACCAAAATACTAATCTCATAGGTTGAATGGGGGCTGATAAAAGAGACATCTTTATGCTTTCGGATATCGGGAGCTTCACTCACGGCAAAGCATCTTAGCACGCACCAAGCAGCAAAATTACGGCCAAAGCAAGAATTACGGCGCGGAAAATTTGAGAAATACGCAAACAAGTTGCTTTTTGCCCATAACACTGTACCATACCCAAATATCCTTTCTTCCCAACTTGGATTAGTCTTGCTTTCGAATGAATTTTGGGCACGTCTTGAAGTTATATAATATATATTACGTATGTAATGCATATAAGACGTTGCACAATGTTATAAATAAAATATAATGCCTAATGTATAAAATACAGCAAAATTTCCAAAAAGTCTCAAATTGTATACAACCAATTTGATTTTCGTTCATTTCAAAAATTAAAAGATTATAGCTACATTCAAAGATTAATTGACTTACTCGGACGATACTAGTCGCTTGCCTGCTGGTCTGCGAAGCAATATTATATCTTTCTGTTTATAAAAGCAGCTTCTTATGGCATCCCTGACTCTTCCTACATGCGATGCAAAGCAATGACTAATTTCTATTCACTTAACATTAAATTTAGATTCAATAAAAATTCCCGAAAATTATACTCTGAAGATGTCAATGCTTTCAGAGCCTTATGGGTATCGTGCATTGGCTTAATTCTAATCTACACCATCAACTTCTACACTGGAATGGTACTGGTCACCCACTACCGCAACTGTGATCCAGTGAAGTCGGGAGAAATAGGTGCTTCAGATGAAATTCTTCCCCTCTACATCCTTTCAGAGCTTGGAGACATGAAGGGAATTACGGGTTTCTTCGTCGCTGGAATATTTGCTGCCAGCCTAGGGTAAGTACTTACCATTCTAAATCTGAAGGGCGTCTAAGTTAGCTTTGCTATAGGACTGTCGCCTCCGCCCTCAACAGTTTGTCTGCAGTCACCTGCAAGGACTTTATAACTGGAGCATTTGGTATCACCATGCCGGAATCGAAGGGGGCTCTGTGGGCGAAGTGGATTTCCATCATGTACGGCGTCATCAGCTTTGGTCTTGTAAGTTGGATTTGTGCAGACGTTGCAATTTTTGTTAACATGAAGGGTTGATCGCAGGTTTTCATTGTGGAACAATTGGGTAGTGTGATGCAGGTTGCTCTGAGCTTCAACGGAATGGTCGGAGGGGTAACTTTGGGGCTGTTCTCGTTAGGGATGTTCTTCCCATGGGCTAATTCAAAGGTAAAATTTTGATTATAAATACAAATGGCGAGGGAAGAAAGTTTTGTGAGCAATTAAATTTCAACTTTGTAAAAAAACCCATTATCGTTCAAATTATTCTCTTCACTAATAGCTTGTTTCACTTATAAAGTAAATGAGTTCATTTATACTATACCATATCACCATAACTTCTGTTACATATTTTTAACCTGCTGCAACGTTCTTCTCTTCCTTTATTGGTGTGTACAATGTGTACTTTGAACAACTGCATACAAAAATGTTTTAGGGTGCAATAACTGGAGGTACAGTTGCAATGCTGCTGGTTATGTGGATGGGGTTGGGGCAGCAAGTAGCTGTAGCCAGCGGTACTTACACTTTAATACAGAAACCAGTCAGCATTGAAGAATGCCCTTGTCTTAACAGCACATCAGTTATATCAGAAGCTTCCATGGATCCCCATAAGTGAGTAAAATTTCTACCATCTTAAAATGACTACAGTTATGACTATAGCAGCAGTAGTGATTCAAAATCTTACTTTCAGTTCGCACCTATTCTTCCTCTATCGAGTATCTTACTTATGGTACTCCGCAATCGGCTTCTTAGTGACAGTAATCTTGGGCATGATAGTATCGGTAGCTACAGGTGTTCAAAATCCCAAAGATATAGACTCTGACCTGCTTTCACCTCCTTTGAGGGACCTCTATAATTCACTGCCTGCCAACTTAAAGGAATACCTAGGTATTCCAGTCAATTCAGGGTGCAAAGACATAGTGCTGAAGGGTGTCGTCAACCATGGACTGGACCTCAATGATGAAAAGATGCAGAAGAATGAGAAAAGTGAGAAGAAGACTGATAACTACCAAGACAGAAAAGTATCTGTTATTAGTCACAATGGTACCAAAATGTAATGTAGAATCAAATTTAATTATTTACCAGTTTGGATCATTTTGACAATTTGAGTCCACCCCACTGATTTTTATAATATCGCTAAGACAAACCTATTAAATAAATGGACAGGAGATACATTCACGTGAAACTACCAGTGCCTATTAAAAACTATTTATTATAATAAAATGGGTGGGTCCATATTGTTTTTAAATGTTATGATAATGTGGACTAATAATTTTTGGATGATTTGATTCCTCAAGATACTAACTATTGTTAATTGCAGAACATATCACTGTATATACCTGCATGTATATATGTAGTACAAATAATTAGATTTTTATTAACTATATAGGTACTAATAATTGTAAGAAATACCCAGTAGATGACTATTTATTTCAGCTACGCTTAGTTTGTTTGACACACAGTATTATGCTTAGTACTTAGGCCCCAGTTTTACACTATAGTTACACATATCTGAGATACATAGCGAATTTGCTTTATTTATGTTGTGGAATTCGCAAATACTTCATATTTTTGTATTCAAAATGCACAAATAAATAAGTTTATTATCATTATTTTATTATTTGTGATAATATTAAAGAACCTTTCAGCTTAGTTTTCATAGCGTAAAACGGTGAGTATGAGAATCTATTTAAGAGCTTAATTTAAAAAAAAAAAAACCCGTAACAATGATATTCTCCGGCAACCTTTTAGTTGAGACAAGTGCGGTTCGGGGCACCTGAAATGGGTTTATTTAGTAGTTCAAAATAGGGATACGCCAAGAATTAATTAGGGTGAGGGCGCCACAATAAAACTCCAGGTCTTCACGACGTCTCTAACTGTGAAGAAACATCAACGGAGCGCAGGAAAAATGGTGACCTGAACCTCGGTACCTCGGTTACTTACCTTTGCCTTCAATTAATAATTTCATTATAAAAAATGTTCTGCACGTCTGCCTTACAACAGAAATTCTGGTGCAATAATCTCAAGACTAATTTCAATAAATGATTTCCTTGTGTGACGTCACGAGAATACAAACTCATATGGAATGATTGACGTCAAATACGAAAACGACAGCCAAGAAGGCATTCATAATTTCCTGAAGGGGTTACTAAATCGTAAATACAGTAATATACAAATGTTAAACAGTAAC